>PVKA01017989.1:0-44697 GCA_004027165.1 Ctenomys sociabilis | reverse complement strand
TGGTCTCCGACCACTAGACCTGAAATTCCTAGCCCTATGGATCCAGCAACTACGAAACCAACCAACAGAGGCATGAGTACAGGGTTAGCCCTGGTGAATCTGCCTCCTGTTTCTAAATGTCGGAGTCCTTCCTCTAAGGAGTACCAGTATGCCTGAGGCAGGATGTGAACCAAGACACAAAATTCTGGGGCTTGGGTGAAGGGTTTATGCTGGAGACAAGGAGTTATTCCTCCATGGAGGCAGGCAAACCAGGTTCCATTTGGGGCCTCCAGCAATTGATTAGTTGGGTAGGACAAATTATGGATGGGGAAAGTGCGTTGGGATTGGCATAAGGGGGAATAGAGATCATCAGATAGGACATATCCGTGTGAAATGAAACAAGTGCCTGGAATGGGGAGGACATCGTCCAAAGTTAAGGGAGAGTTTTGGTGATGAGAACAATGTGGCGAAACTTGGGTGGTATTTTTGAATTGGGACAGATTATAGATCACAGGAGTACCTGTATATAAAGGGGAGCCAGGGGAAAGGCAGAGCCAGCACTCAGTGGTGAGATTCAGATTACTTAGGTTGAGGAAGGAGAAGGCTATTTTTAGAGGGAGGAGAGGGTCACGAGGATCTTGGGGCCTAGAGGGCCTGAGAGAAGGGGAGGAAGGTCTAAGAGAGAAGGGAGATGAAGGAGGAGTTAGTTTAGCCTGATCTGTTTTGGCATCTCCATTTTTTGCAGGGTTATTCCCATCCTTGCTGGCATCAGCTTTTTTCTTTTTCCCTTTGGGTATCTTCTCTCCCTTTTTTGCGGGGACCTTTTCAGGTTTAGGCTCTGGGGTAGCGGGAGGAGTGACAGGCATCTTGACCAAGGTTGTAACCTGTCTTGGGGGAACAGTTTGAAGCTTGGGCGCTGGGATCAGGACATTGGGACCCACTGGGCGGTATAGATGTTTTAGTGGGTCAGATTGATGAGGAACATACTGGATAGTAAAAGACCGGCCAGTATCAGGCCCAGACACGTGTAGGCAGATGCCATAGTGTCTTCCTCGGTAAAAGCAACCAGGAGAATCGGGGCGGCTGCACAATGTAATGACCATAGGGCAGCTGTTAGAGGGGGTCCCTCGGGTTACCGTAATATAGTCATCTTGCTGTCCTCCCCATGGGGAAATAGATTCGCAACCCCATACAGAGCAAAAATGTTGACTCTCTTTTTTCCACAGTTAAAAGTGTTCCAACCTGCACCGAACCCCATTGCCTGTCGCTCTTTGGGCAGGGGCTTTTGGATTTGGGGACAGACATACCACTCAGTATTCTGGAGGCCTCTTTGGGCCTGGAGGTCGTCACAATAAGGAACAGAGGGGCAGCCCGGCTCTCAGTTAATTAGTCTTCCCTGTGGGTTCCATAAACTCCATTTGCATTTACAGGCTGTAGAGGTCGGGGGTTTAGGAGCTTGCATAAGTCTAGCCTGAGGGAGTCACCCGTGGAACTGGAGGCCAGTACTTCTCCCTTGTCATAATCAGTTAATCGGAGCTCACCCACGTGAGCCTGGTGGGGGGATTTACTCAGTCCGCCAAAGGGGAGGGACAAGGTTAACAACAGCATTACGAGCATTTTTGGAATCTGACTTTTAAGGGGTTGGCGGAGTCTTTAATAATAGTCCACTGCTCTGAGTCCTTAGGTCCTTTGTCAGGTGGTGGCAGAGCCTTGAAGTGGCTGTGATGAATCTAAGCCGTCTTGCTGGCGACCTTGACGGCAGTCGGCGTGCTGAGGATCATGGTGTAAGGTCCTTCCCAGCGAGGATGGAGTCCCTTCTGTTCTAGGCGCTTAAGCAGCACTTGGTCTCCTGGTTTGGCCGGGTCGTTGGGAAGGCCAAGCCTTGGAGGGTCGGGGGCAGGGTGTTGTTGATGAAAGACTTTGTGGATTGAGGCCAACACTGGTTGGAGGACCTGTAGGGACTTAATTAGATCTTGGTTAGCCAATTCAGCAATCTTTTCCTCAGCCAGGCGGGGCAGAAGGGGAGGTGGCCTCCCAAACATGGCTTCAAAGGGGGATACTCCCGAGACATAGGGGGTGCATCGAGCACGCAAAAGAGCAAAAGGAAGGAGACTCATCCCGTTCTCACCAGTTTCAACTTTAGCCAAAGTTGACTTAAGTGTCTGATTCATACATTCCACGTGCTCTGAACTGTGGGGCCTATAGGCATAATGTAGTTTCCAATCTATTTGTAGTGCCTGAGCCAATTTTTGGATGACTTGGGCTATAAAAGCCGGGCTATTGTCGGACCCCATGGATAAGGGCAGGCCGAATCTAGGAATAATTTCCTGTAAAAGCTTTAAAATAAGAGCTGATTCAGACTTCGTAGGGAAGGCTTCAGCCCATCCAGTGAAGGTGTCAATCATGCCCAACAAATATTTGTAGCTCCCTAATCCTGACTTATTAAGTTCAATGAAATCAATTTCCCAGTGTTTACCAGGAGCGGTTCTTCGGTACCGCGCAGTATCTATGGACTCAGAATATTTTGGATTAACTTGCATGCATTGTATGCATCTGAGGCTGGACATGGGAGTCAGTTTGGTCAGCTTTGGGATGAAATATCGATCTCGGAAGAGCTCAGCCAGCTTTGATCCTCTGAGGTGGGTGGCTTGGTGGGCTTGTTGGATTAGTTCTCTTCCTAGTGCCTCAGATATTAAGATTCTCTTGTCTGGTAACTGGTACCATTTATCAGAATCTCTGGGCTTAGCACTTAGCTGAGAGGTTAGTTGTAAGTCACTTGAGCTATAGATTGGGTCAGAGATGGTGGGTGGCATTAACAAACATACTTTAGAGTCCATTGTCCCCACTGCTTTTAGTGCAGCTTCTCAGGCCACGTGATCAGCCAATTGGTTTCCCAGAGATATAGGATCTTGGGCCTTAGTGTGAGCCTTGCAGTGCATAATGGATACCTTTAGTGGCAGCCAAACAGCAGCCAGCAGGTCTAAAATCTGAGGGGCGTTTTTGATCTTTTGTCCCCCCGGATGTCAAAAGTCTTCTTTCCTGGTAAATTGTTCCATGGACATGTACAGTAGCAAAAGCATACCTACTGTCTGTGTAGATGTTTACTCGCTTTCCCTGTCCCAGAAGCAGTGCCTGGGTTAAAGCAATTAGTTCAGCCTTCTGTGCTAACGTTCCTGGCTCTAGCCCAGAGGACCATAGCTCTTCATCATGTGTGACCACCGCCGCCCCGCCACTTACCTTCATGGATGTAACTACTACCATCTGTGAAGAGGGTGATCTCTGCGTCTTGCAGAGGCACATCCGTCAGGTCATCACGAAGTCCAGTGATTGCCTCGATGGTTGGCAGGCACTCATGGAGTGGCAGGTCGGGATCGTCATCCGGCAGGAGTGTCGCCGGGTTGAGAGAAGTAGCTTCTTTAAATTGGACTGAGCTGGGATCTAACAGCAAGGCTTGGTAATGCAAGATGCACAAGTTTGTCATACTTTGGCATCTTGTTCCGGCTTGGCTTTGAGTTTGGGGCAATCTTTTGCCCAGTGTTCCTTTTCCTTGCAGTAGGCACATTGGTCCTTGTTCAGGGGAGGGCGCTTAGAGCCGCACTGAGGGACGCGTTTTTTTCCAGTAGCCAGGAATTCTAGTATTTTAGTCAGCTTTTTATCATTTATGTCTTCCTTAGTCTCTCGTTGGTCAAACACTTTTTGAGCTATTTCTGTCAACTGGCTAAGAGGGGCTCCCTTAAATCCTTCTATCTTTTGTAATTTTCATTTTATGTCTGGGGCCGACTGGGTTACGAATGCAATATTGATGGCTCAAGCGTTCTCAGGGGCCTCCGGGTCTATTGGTGTGTAGATACGGTAGGCCTCGAGCAGCCTTTCCAAATAGACTGCAGGGGACTCAGTGGCCACTTGTCTTACCTCTGATACCTTGGAGAGGTTGGTGGGCTTTCGGCTGCCGCCTTAAGGGCTCCCCGGCCATACCTGTTGAGAGCCTCCTTACCTCTACCCATATTGGGGTCCCAGTTTGGTCGGGAAAGAGGAAAAACAGCATTTTGATGATCAGTGTCAGTGGTTGGAACTCCGTCTGGGCCAAGGACCGCCTTTCACGCGGCGGTCCGAATACGGTCATGTTCCTCAGAGGTAAAAAGGATCTGTAACAGCTGTTGACAAACATCCCATGGGGGATTATGGCCATAGAATATCCCTTCCATGAGACTTGTGAGGCCCCAGGGGTCCTTGCAGAAGGGGGGGATTTTGATGTTTCCAATTATACAAATCGGTGGTTGTAAAGGGGACATACATCATTAAGGGTTCCTGACCAGGACCCCCGGGTGCCTCCCACAGGGACAAGAGGGGAGCAGGGCTGGTGGAATCGGGAAGGGGAATGGTGGCGTCTGCTCTGAGTATGGGGCGGACTGGGGGAGGTGAGGAAGGGTGAGGGGAAGGAGCGCACGCATGGGGGGTTTGGGCCCGTGGGAGGGTGGTAAGGAGGGGGTAAGGGTTCTTCATCTGGATGGGAAACAAGGACAGAGGGTCGCCCATCCCGCAGCAAAGAGTTATTCTTGACAGGAGCCAGGAGGGCCAGCTGACGATGTTTGCGCACCCAAGACGGAGGGTCATAAATGAGGTCTATCCAAACCTGGATATAGGTGTATTGATCTGGATGACTTGGCAGGCCAAAAATAACCTGTCGAAGGGGCTGGGCAAGAGAAAGGTTAAAAGAGCCCTCGGAGGGCCACGAGCCATTCAAGAGAACTGGCCACTCAAGTTCACAGAAAGTACGGAGTTTGCCTGGAAAGACGTCTTCTCCGTAGCCTTTGGCTCGTTCCTTAAAAAGGGAAAAGTGATCAATGATCAGGGACAGGGGAGTGGGAGACTTAGAAGATTCTTAGCCCATTATATCAAGGGGTATGAACATGAAGACAAAGACGACGAGAGTGAAAACGAAAGCACATAGACAAACAGAGAAGGGAGGACGGCGCGAGTGTCCAAATGGAGTGTCTGTCAAACCAAAAGGGTACATTAATTTTCCACACTTATAGAGGCACCTGAAGGGTCACGGAAACCCTTTACTGACGGTCGAACGGAATAGCCCAAACCAAATCCCAAGGAGAAAACAGACTAGTCCAAACAAATGGCCCCAAAACCTCTAAAAGCCAAATTAACCCTGAGGGCATCCCACTCCAGGAACAGGGGAGGTTTCCTCCACCATGTTCCTATGCACCAATCAGAATCAATGTCTTAAACAAAACCTTGAAAAATTGTACTTACCGTGCCAAAAAGAAAAATGAGGCCTTAAGAGATCCCGGAGGAGCCCCCAAATGTTGTAACTCAAAAATCAAATGACAACGGGACAAATCCAAAAATTTGAAGCGCTTTATTTTAGCTGGTACCCAGCGGCACCCTCTGAGTCCAAGAGACAGAGAGGAGCCCTGAGTGTAGAAACAAGGCAGTATTTAAACCTAAAAACCACAAGATGGAGGTTTGACCAAGCAGGTTACAGAAGCCAATAGCAAATGTTATTCTATAGGTGACCTTTACCAGGATTGGTTGAGGGCCATCTGGGGGAACAGGGTTTGAGAAGTTTTATTTGAACTAGTTAGATGGCTAAACAGGATGTACAGAGTGTTTTTGTTCAGGTCTGTGGCTTTTAAAGCAACTTTGTAGTCGCCTAATTGCACGTACAACTGCAATTTCTTAGAACCTTTGCAATTAATTGCAACTTTCCCAGAATATTTAGCAACAGGTGAAACAAAGAACCAAGATGGAGCTAGTCTTGTGTGGGGCTGGGTATAACAGATACTATGCATATTTTTTAAAATCGAGGATGGTGGTGCTCATTTCCTGTTTTTTGAGTAGGAAAACGTCTTGCCTTTGTCCCTCATTAACAACCTCACTGAGACAGGAAGTGTTATCTGTTGTTTTCCGTAGGCTCCACAGGGTCTAGCGAACATGCTGCCCTTGAACTGACATAAAAAGAGAAGCTGGAAGATTGGTGAGCCAAATCCCTTCGCCTAGGGTCACACAGTCAAGGAGCAGAACCAGTTAACCTAGAATCATCCAAATTCGGATCCCTAACCCACGAAAGATCTTAAGAGAAACTACTAAAATGCTTTGAGCTTCAGCTTCCTTCGCTGCAAAACAGGATTAAGAAAGGTGGCCTGGGTAGTCCTCTACACCGTATTACGGCAGCGGGTTTTCTGAACCTGAGTTTTGTCCCGCAGTCCAGCGAACTGAGGATTCCCGGATACCCAGTAATAAACCCTCCTTGCAACTTCAGACCTTCGCGCTCCGCAACTAGTCCGCGCCCCTGGGGGGGTGTGGTCAAGGCGGGGTCAAAAGGCAGACACGCGCACGGAGTTGGAGGGCGCATGCGCCAAGACGCGACGCTCGCGGAGCGACTCACGGGCACGCCCCTTTCCCCGCCCAGCGCTCTGGGCCGGCGCAGGTGCAAGCCGGGAAGATGGCGGCGGCTGGAGCTGGCCGCCTGAGGCGGGCGGCTTCTACCCTCCTCCTGCAGAGCCCCCGCCTACCCGCACGGGAGCTGTCAGCTCCGGCCCGGCTCTATCACAAGAAGGTATGGGTGGGAAAAGGGGAACGCGGATCACCCAAGGGGTCCAGGCTCCCCGGAGGCCCCAGGGCCGCCCCTACGTCTGCCTCCACGCACTTTCTACCTCTGTGCAGTAATACTGTCCGCTGCTGATGTGCCATTGATACCGTGGCGACTTCCAGTGACTTCGCTGCTGTCCACCACTCCCAGCTTTAGACTCGCCGACAGCCCAGGCCGGGGGTTGTTCTGTTGTGAATTTACCATCCTGCGTCGAGATGCACAGGCCAGGCGAGATCTGGCTTCAGCCAGAGCTTTGCTATAGTTAAGTGACCAAGGAAGAGTCGGGGCCCCTCGCCGAATCTGATTCCCCAGTTGGGAATGTGGAAGGCAGCAATCCCCTACACGAGGTTTGGTTAACACGAAGGCCATTTATTGTGCTGTTTTTGTTTTAGGCATGGCCTCCAGGAGTTACATGCCTAACAAGATTTGGGTTCCTGCGGGGTGGGTGGGTGCTTCTGGGGTCCCTTGTCACATGGACTCCGGAAACAACTAAAGAATTCTATAAATCAACGAGTTTTAAAAAATAAAAGACCCCATTAGATATTTTGTAGGTCCTTGGAGCTCTGTTACCGGGTGGAAAGAAGGTCAAGACACTTATTGCTAATGGGTAAACAAACCTCAGGATCATTAGAGCGTTGGTGTGCCAGTGTGAGTGAATGTTTACCCAGTTCTGGCTTCAGCACCGAGTTCAGTCCCCGGTTCCACCAAAAAAAAAAAGTTAGTGGCTTCAGCACTTCTGTCAAAGCGTCGCTTCTCCCCCACCCGGGGTGTGTTTTGTAGACACTAATCTACCTAGGGACTTGAGCTGGCAGCTTTTTGGCAGCAGGGTGCGCCACTGCACCGAGATGGCTTCGGGATTCTGAACAACAAGGATAGTGCCGGGATTTTTTTAAGATGTGTAAGCAGGAAGGGACTCATTCAATAGCATCGTTCTTTGCATTAAGAGTCACCTTGTATGGGCCGGGCGTGGTGGCGCATGCCTGTAATCCCAGCACTCGGGAGGCTGAGGCAGGAGGATTGTTGTGAGTTCGAGACCAGCCTGAGCTACAAAGTGAGTTTAAGGCCAGCCCGAACTGCATAGTGAGACCCTGTCTCAAAAAGACAAAAAAAAAAAAAAAAGAAAAAGAAAAAGAGTCACCTTGTAGGTTGTGAGAAAGCGTCCATCTCTGGGACATTTATTTTAGAATTTTTTTAATCATTTAACAATGGATTTTATAGGGAAATAAAACATGGCTCAAGCACAAATCTGGTGATAAAGGTTGGTGATAACCAAGTGATTATTTGTAGTAGGAAACCCTAAGGAGCTAAAAACATGACTTTTTAAAAATTTCTTTGCCCTGTCTCAAACAGTGTCTCCCATCTCTGAAGGTAGTTGGAGAGAAGATACAAAAACAATTTGGATCACAAATGATTCTCACCAATATAAGCAATAAGCCTTCCTGCTCTGCAGCCGGGTTTAGGTTGCTGACCTTGACGGAGACTGGTTCCTGTAAAGTGACCGTGATTTCTCTAACCCTGTCATTTCAGGTTGTGGATCACTATGAAAATCCTAGAAATGTAGGGTCTCTTGACAAGACGTCTAAAAATGTTGGAACTGGATTGGTGGGTGCTCCAGCATGTGGTGATGTCATGAAATTGCAGGTACCACGTGATTCCTCTGTATTCATCATAAGAGTAACCACTTAACAGCACTTCATGGTTGGCCGTGCACTTGTGTATATAGCGTCTAATGAGTGAGCGTCAGAGACAATTAAGACAGAGACACAGTCTTAATTTTCCAGCTAGTGTACTATGCTGACCTGTTCTAAAACAGGAGATGGATCCAAATTGACTGCATCAGTTTAAATTTCAGCTCCAGATAAATGAAATATTTTCTGGAATTTGCTGATCAAACGAAATGTCTAGTGAGCTAGTATTCCTCAGTGAAACAAGAAAGGATATAAACTAAGACAGTTCCCAAATTGGAAGTGACATAAAGATAATGAGTTGCTTGGAAAGCTTTGGATAAGCAGTAGATTTAGCCACAGTCTCCTTCGTGGTGGGCAGATAGGTTGCCACAGGTTTTCATACCTACCTTGGAAAACACAGACAAGGGGGAGCCATTGAGTACAGTTTGAGGCTCAAGAAAAAAGTATTAACCAGAGACCTTGATTACAGACTCCAAGTGTTTATGGGGATAAATTCCTGGCAGCTTTGTGCAGACGTCTTCAGATAGAATTTTATAGCCAAAAGCATGCTAGGATTGCAAACAAAGTGAAAGTACTATGGAAGGGTGTGATCCTCACCTCTCTTTGCTGGCTGGGCCTGTCTAGTTGCTCCCAGATATCATTTTTCATCACTGAGGTATTTAAAACAAAGCTAATTCAGTAATTAATGACTTAATTTCCAGTGGAGACAAAGCCCAGAGCTCTTACAGAAGAGCCTTGTAGGTACCCATAAAGACCAAGGCTCCTGGCCTGCAGAGGGTGGCACCGGAATCACCACTTAACTTCTGTCTCTTGTAGATTCAAGTGGATGAAAAGGGGAAGATCGTAGATGCCAGGTTTAAAACATTTGGCTGTGGTTCAGCGATTGCCTCCAGCTCCTTGGCTACCGAGTGGGTGAAAGGGAAGACGGTGAGCTTGCTTATAAGTGTGATAAAGTTAAATTGCACTCTGTGCAACCTACCTCTTAAAGAGCCTAGTGAATCAAAAAAATGACCGTGATTTCTCCCAAATATTATACAAAAAGTTTTACATTGATCCCTTGTTGGTTGCATTCCTCACATGGAGAATTACAGATTTTTTTTTAATCTATTTGGTACAAGGTTTACAGGGTCTCATTATGTAAATCAGACTCTGTGATCCCCTTGTCTTCGGCCTCCGTGGTGCTGGGATTGCAGGCACACACTACCACTCCCAGGCTCAGTCGCCATCTCAGTGTGCCCCAGGGGTGAGGCCGGCACGGCAAGCCAGGTATCAAACCCCAGCCACTGTGGAATTGTAGATTTTGTTAGGGATTTTTGTTGATTATTTTATGTAGGAATTCAGGGGTATTTTTTTAATTACACAGAAAAAAGATTCTCATCTATCTTTTTGACAAAGTGAAATTGAGACCAGGCATGATGGCACATACCTGTGACTCCAGCACTCTGGAGGCTGAGACAGGAGGATCTGAGCACTGTGAGTTTGAGACCAGTCTGGACTACATAGTGGGTTCAAGGCCTGCCTAAACTATATAGCAGGATCCTGTCTCAAAAAGCAGAAATTTAAGCCTGTCTTTCCCTAAGATTGCTAATATTCTTATAGTTTCTTAGGTATCTTAAATCACTTTGGGGGGATATTGTATTATGGTTATTTTCCCATTCATTTCCTTCTATCCTACTTTTGAGGAAGGATTCCTGGTGCCTTACCAGGAATTGATGAAAGAAGTATTGATGAAATAAACTAGCTTTTTTTTTTCTTTTCTTTTCTTTTTTAGTACAAATCAAGCTCAGGACCTTGTACTTGTCAGGCAGGTGCTGTGCTGCTAGGCTGTATCCTGGGCACTAAACTAGCATATGTTAAAAAAGGTATTAAAAAAGAAAAACAGCAAGACTAAGGGCAAAGTAAACAGCAGGGATCCAGTGGCTGATCAGCTGGCCAAGAGTAGACAAGAAGGCCAGAATGTCTTTTCCTTGTCATTCTCAACCATGGCCTCCACCCCAGCAGCTGCAGGAGCAGAAGCTCTGTGAAGATTACAATCCACTTGCTATAACACCACTGTGTAAAGCCAGCCTCCAGGGCACTCGTCCTTGACACCCCTGTGGGGAGCCAGCTGAGTCATGGGGCATGACCTGTTTGGAGTGCTGACCAACTCTCCCAGAAAGCATTTTGCCAGACAACATGCCACCTGCTTCCTGTGGTTCAAGGCCTGCTGCCTGGGAGCTCTCTGGGCCCCCAAAGTACAGGCCTAAGTCTAACTGGAGGTAGATCTCAAATGATTGGATCTGAATGAGGAAACAACAGGGTGCACTTGTGGGACCTGGCCTTTAGGGGGCTCTGAGTCATCAGAGTGGGGAAGAGCGCCTTTAACCTTGAAATCCTCCTCAGCTAGCCAGGGAGGCAGGCCCTTGGAGACATCTGCCTATCTTTAATACAGTGGGGTTCTGCTTCAGATGGGCAGGAATCTGTCTGCTTTTCATCACCCCAGGGCTCCCCACCCAGACCTCAGGCATCCTCTGCAGCCTGTATCAGAGGAGATTTTCTACTTTAGGGAGAGGATGAGTCTGAGCGGAGCTCTCAGCCCAAGACCTGCAGGAGCAGCGTACATAATTACCTGTAAGCGATTGTTGCTGGCTGTGAGCACAGCCCTCAGAGATGTCTTGTGCGTCTGCACCTGGCTGGTGGGTGTGTCTCAGATATTCTGTTCTCCCAGCCCAGCGCTGCAGGTGTGTGTACCTCACACTGGAGAATCCCAGCAGCAGTTTGGCACACCAGTGGGAATCCTGAGAAGGGTATTGTCTTCCATTACTAGGCAGAAATCATTCCCCACCAACCTGTCTTCTCAGACCTTTCTTGTTTACTGTCTGACCCCTCAAGATAAAGCTTCTACGCTACTATTCATCTTTCGCTTGTGCCTCTCAGGTGGAGGAAGCCTTGACTATCAAGAACACGGACATTGCCAAGGAGCTCTGCCTTCCACCCGTGAAACTGCACTGCTCCAGTGAGTCTGCCCTCTGGGGTGTCAACTGGCAGGGACCCTGGCAGTAATTTCAGATGCATTGGTGACAGTCCTGTCAGGTGACAGCCCATCCACATAACCCACAGAAGATGAGAGTTCTGTATAACCTTCAGTGGGTTGGCGCCCTGTGGCCAGGACCTCCTGATAGTCAGGCCAGGAGGCCGTGTGCCCTGGGATCCACAGTGAGGAACCAAGAGGCGTGACCTTGAAACCTCAGAAGCAGCCTTGGGTCCACAGCAGATTTCACCACTGCCCTCTTCCAGTGGAGCCTGGGCTCAGCAGAAAGTGTCTAAGTCACACAGTTAATAGGTGGGAGAGTCAGAGTTGAAACCGCAGTCTTTGATTCCAGCACTATGCTGTAGCCAAGCTAGGACCAGCAGAGGCAGAAGCCCAGCTTGGCCACCACGTGCTGGTTGTGTCCTTCGTCATCGCCCACCTGGGTGCTGTGGTTGCTGGGCTGTGCATCTGCATCTGCCTGAGTGAAGTGTCACAGCCTGCTGTGTGCCGTCCTGAGAGCCCGCAGCCCATGAGGCTTGCACAGCCTTCTGTGCAGCCGTCACTGTTATTACCTCTAGTGCTCTCCTGTCCTCTCTGAACCTCTTCTAGGACATAGGAAATGAGAAACAGTTGCCTCAACTGTAAACATAGATAGAGGTTTGCTAACCAAATTTGTTAACAAATCTGCAGAGTGGCTTCCTGCTGAGGTAAGGATGCAGAAGAGCCAGCGCTGGCGTGGGTGCGCAGCAGTGTTGGCCTCAGGACACCTGCTGAGACCAAGCTTCTTCCCACTTGAGCTGAAATTTTAAGTACCCATGAAGGAAAGTCATAGCTTGTAAACATTTTCACAGGGTTATAGGAAAACCTCAGCTTTTTGATAGTCTTCTTAGACATAATACTAAAATCTTTAACACTCTGCTGCTTTCTTCGGTCATTCCAGTTCCCCATACTTCACATTCAGTATCAATTCCCAAATAGAAACGTTCAGACTTGAGATCACGAGAAGGTGACATGGCAGGCTCTATCTGGTCAGCGCCCTGGACTTAAGGTCAGCCACTTAGTTTAATGAGTGTCTGCTGTGTTCATCCCAGACTTTCACAGGAATAGGCAAGAACCAATGTTCATTGTGTCCCTGCTAAGTGTCAGCCACTTTCTGGAATCCCCTCATATCCCAGCATGAAAAGTATGACTACCCTAGTTTTCCCAAAGGGAAAATGGATTCCAAGAGGCTAAGAAACTAGGCTAGAATCCCAGATACACATACCACAGTCCATGTCCCACGCACAGGAGTAACAAGGCCCAAGAAGCAGCAGGCCGACTTTCACTCAGGCCCTCCACCCCAGCACCTGGCCGGGCCACTCAGAGAAGGGCCTCCCTACTGATGCCCTCCAAATCAAAGGTTTTCCTCCCAAGACATTTCTCTGTGTGTAGAATCTCAGGCGCTCTCCTTCCATCCCTTCCAGTGCTGGCAGAAGATGCCATCAAGGCTGCCCTGGCTGATTACAAACTCAAGCAAGAACCCAAGGAAGGAGACGCAGAGAAGAAATGAGCCCTGGGCAAGGCTCCAGCAGGTCACGTAACTGCCCACTGCCACACGAACACTTTCAGCTTCCAGAAGCTCCTCGCACTACTTAAAAAGAAGCTATAAGATACGCACAATATTTCCCATCTACCTTACAGCTCTAAGCAAGCAAAATACACCTTTTAATCTTTCTGCATCCTCTGGTTTCTTTCAGTTCACTTTATCGCCTTAACTCATATATTTAGTATATTTTGAAGTTTGTGCGTGGCCTCAGAATGGAAATCAGAATCTTAAGTTCTGGCAGCCCGCAAAGTGCATAAGTATCTTACTCCACCTGGATCTATTTTGGGGAAGGCTACCAGTCGAATGCCTTGGTCTGATTACTTGATGGAGTCAATGCTTGTATATAAAACAGATACATATAGTGTATAATAAAAGAATGTAAGATAATCATTTTCTTTAGTCAGCCTTGTATCTTGGGTCCCTCTCTCCAAAGTGTTGCCCAAAACCCCTTGGGGCACCTGAAGACTAGACAGTGGATGCGCACAGCTCCTAGCGAAGGGAACAAAAAAGGCCTTGAGCAGAGATTTTTGCAAAACTAAAAGTTCTTAGTGAAATGACATGGTCTTTTTTTTTAGTCTTGTTCAGTTACCCATGCTGACCTCAGACTTACAGTCCTGCCTTAGCCTCCCAAATAGCTGGGACAATAGGCACATGCCACCACACCCAGCTTTGGTTATTGCTTTTCATTACAAAGTAAGAGATAACTCGAAAGTGATTCTTGAAGGTTCTTTTTCCAATGTCCCTGGTTTATGAAGTCTGAGAGCTATTAAGATGATAAAATACACCCATGGAGCAAACATGGACAGAGCACTTGGGGGACAAATGAGTGCAGATTTCTAGGCCCTGGGTGACTTGGGTCTCAGCAGCTAATTCTGATGCCCCCAACTTTTGGGGGGTCTCGTGGATTTTGTATGGCAGCAGACAGGCCAGGTCACGGGGAAGAACTTTTGTCAGTCTTCTGCTCTGCAGTGATGGCTAAGTGGTTCCCTCTGGGTCAGCTGAGGGGCACAGTGCCCCTAGGGTGGGTGAAAACACTGGACTGGCCCAGGTATGGGTCACTTCAAGTGCCACACGGTCAGGCATTATCACCTACCCAGAGCCAGCCTGTCCTGAGCCATTGTCACATCGTTGAGGGGCAGCTTTCACATGAAAATGTGACTCTTAATAAACTGGGAGTTGGATCTTTTACAAATGAGAAGGGGACCAGGAGATGGAGAGAGGACAGGGAAAGAAAAATACATTGGGTACGCGTACCAGCTCCTATGTGAGCATAGTCATGTATTGCAAACATGTATTTTTGTTTTGTTTTTTTGTGGAACTGGGGATTGAACTCAGGCCCTTGTGTTTGCCAGGCAAGCACTTATTCTATTTAGCTATCTCCCCAGCCCCCTATTAATCAAAATTTTAAAATAAATTTTTAAAATATACAAAGGTCACCCTTCCCCTTGGGGGGAAAAAGAAAAAGACTACCGTAATGAATGTTTACAATAAGACTTGTTTTTCTGATTTCATTTTTTTTCAAGGATAGGCTGGTCATCTTAAACAGGCCTCCTTTGTTTAAAAAATACATATTTGGGGGTTCCAAGTATATAGCTCAGCAGCACAGTGCCTGCCTAGTAAGTACAAGGTCATGAGTTCGATTTCCAATACCAAAAAAACAAATGGGTTCTGGTGGAGAGCATAGAACTTTAAAGGCTCTACAGTCTGTGGAAAAGACCACAGACCAGAGCCTCGTCAAAATCTCAAATTAGAACCCTGGGTAGAACCATGTCAGATTGCCTTATGCCACATGCTTTGCTGTGTAATTCCCTAGGCCCGCCAAGCTGGGCCTGCCTCTCCCTTGTTATGTGTGGCAGCACCACAGGTCCCCACCTCTTTTCTTTGCAACTTTTCTGAGCCAGTTAACATCCTACAAAAATTGGAATTGAGTTCCGCAAATGAGAAGCAGCCAGTAAACAGCTAGAGAAGATTACAGCACAGCTCAGACCTCAATGTGGAGAGGCCTCTGAAAGAGATGGGTATTTCCACTGAGTCTAGTTTTAGCCACGCAAGGGCCTCAGGTAACCTTTATTGCCCTAGAACTGTTTCTTTGCTTTTTTCTGATCTGCAAGTGGGTCTTGGCATCTTTAATCTCTTCCATAAGGAGTCTGACAGATAAAATGGCCTGCTAAGCACCCAAGCTCTGTGTCAGGTCCCCTTAATTCTCAAGCCCTCTGAGGAGGACATCATTTCAGACAAGCTCCCTAGCTCAGGAGACTACCTGACTCTCAGGCCAGCTGTCCTGGGCCAAGTGACCTAAGCACATGCTTCTGGCCCATTGCCTCCAGACGGAACAGCAGAAGTTCCTGTTTCCTGCACATTTACCCAAAGATAGCAAGCCCACACAGTGGGGCCTGGGCCCTGGCATCAGCGGAGATGGTTGGGCTGGTGGCTGTCTGGCTACACAGATGGGCAGAGGGTAGGTAGGTGGGTGGATGTGTTGGTAAACAGGCTCAGAGAGGTGGAGTGATTTGTCCCAAGACGGCAGGATAGAGCTCTGGTTCATGTTCTCTGCCCACCTCCAGCCCTGCAGAAGCACCAGACCAGGGCCGTGGATGTCTCATTTGCCTTTTTTAACTGTTACTCCTAGACCTGGACACTTGAGTCTGCATTGAAATGGAAGAGTGCAGGTGCTATGTCTGTTCTCAGAACAAACTTCTAAGTCCCACTGACTCTTGGAAGGAGGAACCCTGCAGGGGGACAGCAGCGCATGGGTGTGGAGCACATCCCTGCTGACAGCTCTTGGCATCTGTGCGTCCTTTCCTACCTTCCCAGGTGACATCAGTCAAACCCTCAGAGGTCACCTCCCCAGAGATGGCCATCCATACAGGGAGGCAACAGCTCAGCTCAATACAGTGGTCATTACAGGGCCCCCTAAAAATTCATATGTTGAATCTCTAAACCCCATACAACTATATTTGGAGACAGGCTCTTTGGGAGGAAATGAAGGCTAAATGAAGTCATGAAAGCAGGGTCCTAATCCAGTAGCCCAGTGGCTTCCTAGCAGAGGTCCTCAACACACACTTAAGGAGATACCAGGAGAGGACCAAGCAACTGCCTACACAGCAGAAGGGCTCTCATCAGAGGCGGAACCCACAGAAGCCCTGTTCTGAAACTTTCCAAAAGTATGACAAGATAGATGTGTATCGTGTGAGCGAGGTGCTCTGTGGCATTTTATATCTGCCTTTACCATGGTCACCATCACCATGGTCACCACACCGTTCCCATCATCACCCATCCACACTGTCACCATCATTGTTACAGGTTGGTCAGTTCTCCAAAGCTACCCTGAGACAGAGATGAGCCCACAGGGCACTCACTCGGGACTGTCCCTGTGGAAGGGGATTGAGAACTCGGGACAGGGCTGAGAGAGGTGACAGGTAGTAGGGTACCCCAACAAAGCTCTGCATCTACCAGATGGGGACCTGTAAATTGGACACTCCTCCAGGCTGTCCTGCACAGGAACCTCTGTCCCTCATTATCTAAAATTCCTTTCTTGGCTGGGTTTGGGACTCTGTCTTACTACACTTCTTCCCAAACAGAGGAGCAGCAAACGCAGCTTACCATTGATGACTAAGTCCCTGGCATCCCAGGCATCCCCAGGGCCCGCCAGAGGGCCAGAAGGCTGCAGGGGTGCCTCACACTGTCCCTCTGGCCTTGTTCACTTTCCCACCAGAGCCAGGCCCCAGGGACCAGCTCCTCCCGAAGGGGTGCTCCTCCATTCTGACCCCCATTGGCTCCAGCCAGTATGTCCTGGCTTCCTGGCAAAGCCCACTTGGGCAGCTATCCAGGCTTGTCCCCTTTCGACTTCTCCTGCTCTTCACAAGGGAGCTGAGAAGGATGGCCATCTTCGAGAGTGGCTAGTCTTTTCCAATCCAGCTCTCTGAGCTGAGGGCCTCCAGATACAGAGTCTGGGTCAGGGACTCTCCTAGCTCTGAGTGGCTAGGCATGGCCATGGCTGCTCTCATTTGTAGTCCTCATTTGCAGGACTAAGTGAAATTGTGTGGCAAAAAGACCCAGCAGGTACACAGTAAACGCTTCCTAAATGCTCAGGTCTCCACAAGACAGGTTTTTGTCACAGAGCAGAGGAAGGAGTCAAGAGGGAGGGCAGCCCCAGCCTTATACCAAACAAGTTTCCTGTCTCTGTCTCTCTCTCTCTCTCTCTCTGTCTCTTTGTCGCTCTTTTGTCTCTCTGTCTCTGACCCTATCTCTGTCTCTGTCTCTCTCTATGTTTCTTTCTCTGTGTGTTTCTCTCTCTCTCTCTTTCTCTCTCTCTCTCTCTCAATGTTAGACCTGACCCAGGCTCCTCTCAGCCCAGCTCCTCACCAGTCTCCTTGCAGCCTCTCAAACCCACTCAGCTTATTCCTACCTCAGGACCTTTGCACTAGCTGCTCCCCTGCCCAGAGCCCCCTTCCCCAGAGCTTCCCCGGGCTGCCCCTTGTGTTTCACCTAGATGTCATCTCCTAGACACATTCCTCTCCCGACAGCTAAGGTGAGACAGCTGCTAGTCACTACCCCATCAAATCACACTCAATTCCCAGCCATGGGCCTCTGGGTCCATATTGCTCAGGAAGCGCGAGCCATCTTCCTAAGTCCCAGTCCCATCTCCTTCTGCAGGCTTGCAGTTCTCCTGTTTGCAAAATGAGGGGACTGGATCCCATGAACCATGCTCCCTTCCAGCTCAAACAAGATTTCCACAGGCTGGGATAACTTCTCATGGCTGCCAAGAACCGGGTCATGCCAGAACGTGATTCATCTCTGCCGGTTCTGCCTAGCAACCAGCCCTACGCCCCTCTCCCCAAACCACCAGCCCCCAAGAAAAATTCCTTTCCACCCCACCCCAGTGTCTGGGAAGGAACACAGACCCCAAGTCCCCTCCTGTTTGTCTGCCACCAGCATTTTAACCCAACCTCAGATTGTCTCCGGCTCTGTCTGGAACACGACGGGGGGGAGGGGCACCCCCAGACCGGAAACAGCAGCAGAAGTGAGGGGCAAAAGCGCTGAGCCAGCACCAAGCAGGACAGTTGCTCTCCCTCTGCCTGCTTCTCCAGCTCCTGCTCTGGGCCAGCATAGCAGCACCACACCTTGGCTGTGTTTTTGTTTTCAGGAGTGAGAAAGGAGAGAGAGAGGAGGGAGACTCCATGTCTGAGGCAAAACCACCTTGTTCCACCCAGGAAGCTGTAACCCAGCTTCCAGGGGTGAGAAAGAGCTGGATCTGATTAATAGGTACTCAAAAGCATTTAATAAACTTCAATGCCTGCTGGCGACCCAGAACCCTGGCAAGCAAAGGGTAGAAAGAAAGTTCCTTATCTCGATCCAGCATTTGTCAGGAAGCCCCTGCCAAGTCTCACCACTGGCAAAGCTCTGGAAGCATTCTCAGTAACTCTGGGGTCAAGGTGCAATGCTCACACTGTCGCCTCTGCCACTGTCCACATCCACCGCCACCACCTCTTGCACTGCCACACCCCCCTCTCCACCTCAGCCACCTCCTCTCACCCTGTCTACCACCATCACCTCCTCCACCCCCACCCCCACCCTCTGCCACCTGCACCTGGTCCACCTCCAGCCAAACTCAGAGGCAGGGTGCCCACGCGTCTGCACAGCCCCACACACACACAGGATACCAACTTTGCCATGTGTCCTCCCTTCACAGCCACCACACCTCATCTGGAGGAGCCCTGGATCTGGTTCCAGCCTAGGGACACCCAAAAGTCCAGCTGGGTGGAAGTCTGAGCTCATAGCTCAAATGGTGACTTGGGCCTTGTTTTGCTTCATGTCCATCCCTCCCCGCAAAGCCTCATGTGGGAGCCGGGCGTGGTGGCGCATGCCTGTAATCCCAGCACTCGGGAGGCTGAGGCAGGAGGATTGTTGTGAGTTCGAGACCAGCCTGAGCTACAAAGTGAGCTTAAGGACAGCCTGAACTGCATAGTGAGACCCTGTCTCAAAAAGACAAAAAAAAAATAAAATAAAAAAAAATAAAAAGCCTCATGTGGTGCTGGGAGGCAGCTGAATCTAGAGTCTGTGACTGATTCGTGGTCTAATGCTGGGATTAAGGGTACCAGTGCTATACCGCCCTAGGGCAATAGGCCTGCAGGGACAGAAAGAGGTTTGTCCTCCCCTCCTCTCTTGTTGCTTTTGGTATCTTCCACCATATTGAATGGTTGCCTCTGTGTAAGAGCTCCCTTGCCTTAGAGCCAATGCACTGGAATCTCTACAAACTGCGAGCTAACTGTACCTTTCCTCCCTTAACTTGTGGGTGTTGGGTGTTTTGTCTCAGCAACAAGAAAGTAACTAAGTCAGGCACCTCGCCCTCCCAACTAAGCATCGGGACTGACCCCAGAGCACGGAGCTTGGCCCGCAAGCTGTGCATAACAGGACCCAAAGCACAGGGAGCTCAGCTCTCAGGCTACAGCCACATCTGAGTCCTACCCACCCACCATCCAAGCGCGCAGCCTTGGACACCTCTGTGGCACTCATCCATCAACAATCCCCTGAGCAGGGACAGTTTCTTCCCTTGCAGAATGACCCTGAATAAACAAACCATCCTCACAGTGATGGGCCAGTGGAAATCTGTAATGGAAGCCAGGCATGGTGGCGCAGGCCTGTAATCTCAGCACTCGAGAGGCTGAGGCAGGAGGAATGTTGTGAGTTCAAGACCAGCCTGAGCTACAAAATGAGCTTAAGGCCAGCCTGAACTGCATAGTGAGACCCTGTCTCAAAAAAGACAAAAAAAAGGAAATCTGTAATGCAGAAAGCAAACTGTGAGATATCGACTACACATCCATCCCAGGTGCTTGGCCTAAAGCACATTCTCTCAAATATTCCTATTCGAGAGTTTGAGGCTCGCAGGTGGGCGAGCAGTTCTTTCACCGCCCTGCTCTGCCCCTCCTGTGATGGGCACAGTGGTTGGTTGCCCCCTTCTGCTTGTTCTAAACAATACGACACAAACATCTTCATGCATTCATCTTGGTGCCCGCCACAGGTGGTTCTGCAAGCAGGTTTTGGACAAGAATCTCCAGGTCAAAGGGCAAAGGCATTTACGACATTGGTAGATGCTGCCTTGAGCTTCTCCACCAGGGACATCCACCTCCTCCCCACCGCCTGCCCCTCCCCCACATCTGCTCAAAGCCAGATACTTTAAAGATTCAAGTTTGACACAGAAAAGATGTCTGATTCTGGAAAAAGCCATGAGAAGGGTTCAAGATGTTTCCAATTGGTTCCCTGGCCTGGTCTAGGCCTTCCAGCAAAACCTTGTGCCAATGGGGCTCTGACAAAACTGCCCTTTAGTCCTAGCCTGCTGGACTTAGGTTAGATAGAAGTAGAGACTCCCTGAGAGTGTAGGGTTGTTGGATAATACAGAGACAGAAGCGGCTAGATTTCCTCTAGGAGCCTTAAAACTGGAGAGGGAAGGGGTCTGTCTAGGGTGGATTAAAGGAGAAAACAAAGTTCCAAGTATGGTCTAACACTGGAATCCCAGCATTTGGGAGGCTGAGGCAGGTGGAATAATGGCAAGCTTGAGGCCAGTATGGGCTGCACATGTTCAAGTTCAATCTGGACTACATAGTGAGACTCTGTCCCCTGAAGAAAGAAAGAAGCTGGGTTGTAAAGGTGGAGAAAGAGGCCAGTGTCTCCCAAGACCTTGGTAAGAATTGAGTAGCTCTTGTCATCTGCACAGAAAGGGCCCTGCTGCCCTCATCCCAGGATGTCAACAGCACCGACTCGCCGAGAACACAGCCTTTGGGGCCCACCGCTGCCTGCGGGCCTCCATCGGCAGGATGCTTTCCTTTGCTACAAACTCTGCTAAGCTAGGACAGGCAAGGGACTTGCCACAAGTAGCACAGTGTAGGAAAAGGGCCCACCCAGACCTTCCAGGGGGGTGGGCCTGGGCTGCAGACACCGCAAGCACTCCCTCAGCATCTCCAGCATCTCCGTACAAGCAGCGAAAACAAGGACAGGAGCAGCAGTGGTGGCTCACCAGCCGCCAGAGCAGGCACCTCTGCACCCCCTCCCTAGGAAGGGGGAACCGCTGCCTGCCCCACTAGGTGGCTGTGCAAGGCACCCGCCCCCCGGGAGCTCCTGTCTACAGCCAGGGCCACACATGCAGCAGGCCTTCCAGGAATACACAGGAAAGGCCTAGCCCAGTGCCCCTGTGGTCGGAGCTCTTTCCTCCCTGCAGATCATGAGGTCAAACGCAGCCCCAGCTGTTGCAAAGATGCTGAAGCCGCCAGCTGGGCTGTGGAGCCCTGGGTCCCCCACCTCCCTACATCCATGCAGCCATTCTCTGGGCAGGGGATCCCAGCCAATGTGGAGCGGAGGTCAGGAAGTTCAAAGCTCAGCTCACCGTCTGGCCGTGTGACCTTAGGCGAATCCCCTGCCTTGATGAGCACCTGTATATTCCTCTGCAGGGCAGATGTTGTCCGTGCCTCGTGGCTAACTGAGGTCCCCGTGTCACAAAAGCACTTACTAGCAGTGCCTCCTATAGAGTGCCGCTCTGGAAATGAGCCACTTGACAGGCTTCAACTCCCCAGGCCAAGGGTGTGTCTTGGAGGCCCTCGTGTCCTGTCGCTGCCCCACAGGCTTCCCAAGGCCAATTTCCCCTGTGCTCCTCACGCAGCCGCACCAGCAGCTCCACGGTCTCCTCTGTGGTTACTGAGCACCTACTGAGTACCCAGCTTGCAGGTGGGAGCCCATTGTCAGCCTCAGAGCAGAGGCTTGCAGGTGAAGTGAGCAGCACCTCCCCCACCCCAGCTTCCCCTGAGCCAGGCAGGGCCTGAGATCTCACAGGGAAGGGTAGGAGTGACAGTGTGCGGGGTGACACAGCCTGTACGTGGGCCCTGGGAACTTGACAGACACCTCGTGCCCTCCTCACAGGGTACCCACAGGATGTTCCCACTCAGGGTGCTGCTGGTGGTTGGAGACAGAAACACCATTGAGGTCCCCTGGTGATTAGTGACTGGGGGTCCTTGCTGGTCCCCTCCCCCAGCCTCCCTCAGCAATAGCCCTATGACCCAGGTGGGTCCAGGCTCCCCTGACCATGTTGCCACCCATTCACACTGATTCAAGTGACCAAGAAAGGAGACGCAGCCCCGGGAGAGCCTGGCATGGTGTGCTGTTCTGTTTTGTGTTTTGAGGCTGGGTTTCACTATGTGTGCAGGCTGACCTCAAATTCAACAGTAATCCTCCTGCCTCAGCCTCCCAGGTGCTGGGATTACAGGTGTGTGCTCCCTTGCCTGGTTAGAGCCAGGCATTTAGGGAGAGAAACTTCTTCCTTTTCTTTCTCAAATGGTAACAGTTTCCATTCACAGAGCCCATGAGAAGGGGCAGCGCTAGGCACTTTAAACTTGTTTGTTCATTTTGAGGCCAGGTCTCACTGTGTAGCTCAGGCTGGCCTTGAACTGACAGCAATCTTCCTGCCTCAGCCTCCTGAGCACTTTAAGTGATGAACTCAACTCCTACAGGCCCTTTGAGGCTTTGCTCCTCAGGATTCCCATTTCCCACAAAAGGAAACAAGCCCAGAAAGGTGAAGTGCCCAGCCTGAAGTCACACAGCTGGGAGATGGTAGTGCAGAGATCTATCTCCTAACCACTGGGCTGCCCTTCCCTGCACCTCTGTGAAGGAGGACCTGGGAAGGGAGGATGCAGGGCAAAGGCTGTCCCTGTCCTCTGTCCTCAGCTCTGTGCAGTCCCAGCCCCTCAGTGGAGTCTGGCTCCCCAAACCCACAGGCCTAGGCCCTCCCACCCTGGTAACCCCCAGGGGTCCCCTCAGGGCCCTGTGAGTGGAGGACATTAGGGCCTCATTATGGGGCCCCAGCATCAGTGCTCCTAATCTATAAGCAGGGCTATTTTTTCCTTTGCAGCTGCCGCCATAGACCCTGGCGCCTCCTGAGAAGGAGGGCAGCTGGGCTGGGGGCTCAGGTCCCGGAGCCCGCGCCAAGTCCCTCTTGCTATTTTGGAGCAGCTGGATGATTCTGAGATTAAAACCTCCTGAAAATATGTGAGGTCCTCGTCCTACCCCAGACTGGCCCCATCCCTCCCACCAAACCGGATGGAGCACCAGGGCCACAACGGGGCACAGGTGAGCACAGCACTGGGGCGCCACCAGACAGCCAGGACCACGCACCCCACCCAGGCCAACCCCTGTCGGGCTCCTGTGTGGCCAGGCACAAAAGAAAGGGCTGGTCTAGATCCCGGAATCTCTCCTTTTGTGCTGACACAATGACAGCAGGGTCACCTGCAGAGGGACCCCAGGGGACCCTGGTACCCTCCAGTCTAGAGGTTTCTTAAAGTCTCTTTGGCTCAGCATACCACTGTTTAAGGTTCAATGTTCCACATGCTGGTTCTGTGGCCTTTCTGAGCCTCCATTTTTTTCTCACTCATGAAAAAGGATGACTTCATCCACCAGGATGTGAAGAAGGAATAGAATACCACTACTTCTGAGCAGCTTTATTTGCAACAGTCCCAAACCAAAAAGTACACAAATGTCCACAGATGCACAGATAAACAAATTATGGGGCATCTATACAAGAAGAGAATATTACTTAGCAATAACAAGGGGTGAAATATCACTGTGTACAATAACATAAATAATGAACTGTTTGTGTAGTGTGGAAGAAGCCACACAAAAACTGAACACAACGTGCAGTCCCCTGTATATAAAAATCCAGAAGATAAAAGCCAATCATAGTGACAGGAGCAGATCAACATTGGCTGGGGCCTGGGTGAGGGGCTAGAGGAGGAGGAGTGACAAGGGGGAGTCAGAGAAGGGTCTGAGTCTCTGGGATGTGCGGGGTGCAGTCATTATCTGGATGGGGGGGTTCCACAGGAATATGCATAGGTCAGAAACCCCCAGATTGTAGCTGGGGGTGGTGGCGCACACTTGTAGTCTGAGCACTTGAGGAGGCTGAAGCAGGAAGATTAAGTTGCAGCCCAGCCTGGGTGACGCCTGTCTCTGAAAAATAAAAGGGACCGGGGATGTAGCTCAGTGCATAGGCCCTAGATTCAATCCCCAGAAGTGTGTGTGTGGGGGGGAATTAACAGATTTAAACCTGTTACCATTTATAATTCAAATAGATCTGTTTTGTTTTGTTTTTTAAACCCCGTGCTAGAGCTCCAGATGCAGACGCAGGCGGAGCAGTCCCTGTACTCATAGCAAATGTCCCCCAGGAGTCCCTGCTGCTGCATCTGGGTGATTCGTCCCCATCTCCACCGCCACATCACCTCGGGCCTGCCTGTGAACTGCACATCTGCCATCCCCATCCCCGAGGCTGGTAGGAAGTGCTCATAAAATAGCTGTGATTGGAGAACAATCTGCTACTTTCTCAGGGACATCTCAGAATCCAGAAGGTTCATTTGCTCCACCTGGGGCAGATTCAACAGCCCAAACCTCTATGATGAGAACTGAGGCAGCCACTGTCAGACCCCTGCAGTGGGGGGCAGGGCACGGCAGGGCAGGGCAGGGAGCGGCAAGGCAGCAGGCCAGGGAACAAGTGGACGGTACCGCATCCCACCCTGGGCATGGGCTTGGCCTTGGCCTCGTTCCAGAAGGATGGTGTAGGCATAGTGCTGTAGAGTCCTGCCTGAGCTGCTAGACAGGCCTGGGTTTGACCTCCAGCTTTGCTGGGCTGAGTGACCCTAGGCAGCAGCTGCACCCCTCTGAGCCTGCTTCCTGTCTGTGGAAGTTAGGACACTGCTCAAACCTCTGTGCAAATATGAGGAGGGTTCTTATGGGTTAGGAGCCTGGCTTGCTCGACTGCACACGCAGAACACAGAGGGTGCTGGAGGCAGTGGGGACATATCTGGGCTTCTCTCCAGTGACACCTCTAGACACTACTTCCTGGCTGTGAGGGCTCTTGGGAGCAAGTATTTTAATATCCCCTTTACACATGTAAAAGAGGGGCCCAGAGAGGACAGGCAACTTCCTTGAGGCCACACGGCCAAGAAAAGATGGAGCTGGGATCATCAGACCATCTGGTCAGCTCCTCGCAGGTGTAAAGATGCGCCCAGCACAGAGGTGTGTGCTGGCCCCTGCTGCTGTCTCCTGATTCTAGCCAGCTAAGCGCAGCCTTCAGGCTGATCAGAGCAGGGCAGGGGACAGGAAGGCACACCACTGTCTGCACGAGACACCCAGCCACAAGCCACCAGTATCCTCCTTTCCAGCCAGAGCCCAGGGTCAGGACCTGCCCCTCATGGCAAAGGGGCAGCAAGCATGGCTGGGCTGGCAGCTCTGTGAGCCCTGGGGTGGCAGGGCCACTCCTGCCCTGGCAGCATCCTAGGCCTTGGGGAACTGGGACACCCGGTGCCCTGCTCCCAGCCGGCACCCTTGATGGCTCACTGTCACCGCCACCAGCCTCCCTGCGGGGGAGTAGATTGGAGGGGTCCCAGCAGTAGAGGCCTGCTGTCCCAACCCAAGCATCTCTCTCTCATTCATTCATACATTCTTCATTCATTCCTCAGAGGAGAGACAGAGCCCGGCACAGAGCCCTGAATCTGGAGTCGGACAGCTGAGCTGGCCTGACTGTGACCCAGGCCCCTGATAGCACCTATCTGGTGCTCAGTTTCCTCACCTGGGCATGGGAAGAACAGTGCCCACCTTAGGGCTGTGGGTCTCAATGTTAATGATGCCTAGAATTAGGCCCAGCACAGGGCAGGGGTGTGTCCATTGTGACTGTTGCCATCACCAAACCTGTGGGTCATGGAAGGGGAAGGCACCTAGGAGGAGTGGGCATGGAGGCCAGAATGGACTGGGTGGAAGGGACTTGCAAGGCATGGGGGACGGAAGGGTGGAAGCGAAGAGGACCCACAGCTGGGAGCATGCAGAAGTGCAGAAGCCGCTCCTGCCCTGGGGCTCACGTCCTCACCCACCTGCCTCAGGGGACACAGCTGTGACTAAAGCATACACCCTGCCCTCTGTGTGGCCCAGAAGAGCACTGAGGGGGGCTGCTGCCTGGAAATCCCACTCTGCAGGCCCCCCAAGATCTCCAAAGTGTGCTTCTGGGTCTTGAGATGGTTTAGTTCACTTCCCAGCCACATCCAAGAGTCTGAGACCCTACAGCTCAGGAGTAAGAAGAGATGCCCAGACAGGCTGAGTGACTTGGCCAGAGCCACACAGCCCTCTGGTGAGGGGCACTCCCACTCAGCTGTCCTGCTGTTCTTGGCTGGAGCTTGGCAAGGGGCGGGAAGGGCTTTCCCACTGAGTAAGACAGAGGCCATTGTGTGCAGTGAAACCCAAGCCCAGGCCTCCTTTGCAGGGTCCACAGCCTCCCCGCACCCTCCCTTCCGAGTCCCAGCACGTGGTGCTCCTAATGCAGTCACATCTGGATCCCAGCTGGCAGCCCCAGGGCCCGGAGGAGGGGGGAATAGCAAGGAGGATCTGGGGGAGAGGGGACAAAGACGGGGCCAGCTGGGCCAGGGCCTGCAGAAGGTACCATGTGCGTGGCACTGCCCAGGACAGGAGGCACAGTGCTCAGTCCTCCAGGCGTGGAAAGCCAGGAATCCTGCCCCTGCTCTTGTCCTCAGGGGAGCTGAGGGTGGTGCCCCTGCAGCAACCATGTGTGGAAGCTGGGCCCCTGCAGCTGACACCCTGGGGAGCCCCTTCCCCTCCCCCAGGGGCATCTAAATAATCTCTCTATATACAGACCTTTCTTGTTTTGTGGTACTGACGGTTGTATCTAGATCCTCCCCACAGAGCTACATCCTCAGCCCATCCTTTTTCTTTATTTTGAGACAAGTTCTTGCTATGTAGCCCAGGCTAGGTTACAACTTACGATCCTCCTGCCTCAGCCTCCCAGAGCTCTGGGACGACAGGTATGTGCCACATTGTGCCCAGCTCCTTTTCTCCTTCTTTCCCCCCAGCCTCTGAGACCTGGCTAATGTCACCCTCCCACCTCTCAGAAAGTTGCTCCCAGCCCATGAGCAGCCCCTCCCCAAGACCCACCCCTTCTCCCTCCGGAAGACCAGTGAGATGCAGGATAGATTCAAGGTTTATTATGCTGGTGTGTTACATCTGTGACTGCAGGGCTGCACAGAGGTTGAGGAAGCCCCACGCAGAAGAGTGAGCCAGAAACCCCTCAGGATTCCCCCGAACAGGGTGAAGTGCAGGCTCCCTGTCAATGGCAGAAGGGTGCTGTGGGCACAGGCTGCCAGCTCTTGTGTGTGAGCAAAGGGCCAGTGGCCAGCGCCCCCTGCTCCAGGCCGGGCGTCAGAAACCAAATGGGGGTCCCTCAAGCACAACCCCCTTAGCTTGGGGCTGCTTTGAGAGTCTGACAGGCAGACAGTACCCTAGTCCAGAAGCAGTGCTGCTGGGGTGGATTGGGAAACCCAATCTCTACACCCCAAATCCCAGCTCTGAACCAAACAGACTCAGGAAATTAAGAGCAGTATTTTCCAGAGTGAGTTTTGTGGGATCTGATCTTACAGTTATTTTTAAAAAGAGCAGTGCAGGGGCTGTAGCTCAGTGGTACAGCCCTTGCCTCATATGCCCCAGGACCTGGGCTACAACCAAAAGTAAAAATAAAAAGTTCAGAAAGGCTAAGTCAAGCCCCAAACCCAGTCCAACAGGAGCCTGTGTTGTGTGACCCATCAGAGCCTGGGGACCACTGGATGGGGCTCGGATGGGGAGGCAGCATGGAGCAGCCCTGAAATATTCAGGTATAGGGAGACGCAAAGGATGGGTGGCATTACCCTGGCTGCTTCTGCTATGCGAGCCCCAGGCGCCCAGAGCACCCACCCAGTCGCCCCTCAAGCTCCTAGACCATCTGCCTCCTGCCGGGGACCCCTGATGGCACCCCCATCCCATGTGGCTGATGCTGTGGCAGTTTGCTCATGCCTCTCATGGGCACGCATCTGTCCTCCACCTCCCCTGAGAGCCTGGCACTGGGGTGGAGCCCACGGGTATGCACAGGCATTGAGTGCTGCCGGCCCTTGAGTGATTCCTGGGTGAACCACAGACCAGCTTGTAGGACAGGACTCACTGGGGTTGCCACAGGAGGTGGCCACAAGGGGCACGAGGAAGCAGTCAGGGCTAAAGGCCTTTTTATGCCCAAGGAGGTGACCACAGGGGCCCAACAGTCGAGGCCAGCTGCTCTGGGGCCTGTTAGATGCTGGGGGAGACACTGCTGCATGCGCAGGGGTTTTCAGGGGGACCTGCTGGTCCCTGGGCTTCCTGGCTTAAAAGGAAAGACCCTTCTGGCTCCTCTGGGCCCTCACCGGCTGCTGGCACGCCCTCAGCCACAGCTGAGCATGACCCCTCCAGGACCACTGGTTTCTCCTCAAGAACCCCACATGCATGGGCATCCAAGGCCACCTCCTGGCTGCCCTGTGCCCCTTCCTCAACCTTGCTCTCTGCAGGCCGGGCTCCCTCTCCACTGCTGCCCAGGGCAGCCCTGGCAGGAGACTTGAGGTTCTGGGTGGCAGCCAGGATGTCAGCCTGCAGCTGCTGGGAGGAGTCCAGGGCCTCCTCGGTCCGGCTGTCGGGAGCCCTGTCGGGGACCTCACTGAAGACGCGGGGACCCCCAGCCCGGTCGCTCTGGTCCACGTACTTCTTCTTGGGAAAGGACGACGGGTAGTAGGCAGTGGCCTTGTGCTTCTGCCGTGTGATGAGCGCGGCGCAGATGATGAACATGAGCAGGAAGGCCAGCGAGCCCACCACAGCAATGAGCATCACATACTGCTGGAAGAAGTCCGCAATGCCATCCAGGAAGTTGGTGGGGGGCGACGGGCCCTCCAGGACGGTGGGCTGGGGTTCCCCTGGTGTGGGGCCAAGGCCCGGGGTCCAGGGCGGTGGGGGGCTAGGGGACGAGGCTGATGGGCCCTCTGCATCTCCACTGCCCCCCATGTCCTCCAGGAAGGTGGCAGGCAGGGACACGGAGAGGGCTGGCACAGGTCCAGGCCGCAGGAGCAGCAGCAGGGTGAGGAGGAAGCTGGAGCCTACTACAGAAGCCATGGTGCCCGAGACCTGCAGGGAGACAAGGGCAGGAGGAGTCAGCAGGGCATCCAGGGTCTCCGAAACGAGCTCGCCAGGCCCCAAGGACTGCAGGGAACACAGGACAAGTCCCAGCAAGCATTGTCTGTTCTGGCATTGGAGCCCCAGTGTGCACACACAGTGTCCTCCTCCCTCTGAGATCTGGGGTGGTGGGGCTGAATCTGCTTCACCCCAGCACCTTCTGGGGTTTGCACCATGTCGGGTACACTGTTTGTGCTCACTAAGTGCCTCTGAACCAACATGGCTGGAGTGACAGTAACAACTGAACTTTCATGGCTCTCCATGTGCCAGCTGCTACGGCTGGCTTCCTTCCTCCCTCCCTCCCTTCCTTCCTGTTTTAGGGGGGCTTGAGACAGGGTTTCACTCTGCAGTTCAAGCTGACATCAAACTCAGTGCTGTCCTCATGCCTCAGTCTCCTGAGTGTGGGGATTACAGGCATGCATCCTGACACCCAGCGGAAGGGTGCCCCAGGATTATCCCCATTTGTCAGGTAAGAAAACTGAGGCTCAAGTCACAAATCAAGGAAGAGCTGGGGTTGGATCTCAGCCTGAAGGGAGAGTTGTTGCTGGGGCTGAGTCACTGAGTCCTCGAGGGTTGACAGCACGAGTGCGGGGCGTCCTCCCCATGCACAGTGGCTGCAGTGGCCCCAGGGCCACCTGTCAGCTTCTCTGCCAGAGGCGTTCTCAAGCCTCCCCTGGGCCCCGGCAGGTCCCCTGCTCCAAAAGTTTCTCAGTCTCCGAGCTCTGAAGGGGCTCTGCATGCCAGGATCGTCAACCACGCTGCCTGTGGCCTCCAAGCTCCAGGCAGCCCCGGGGCTCCCCCGGGAACCCCCTCTGCTGAGACGAAGCCAGCCCTGCTTCCCTGAACCACCACTAGATGGGAACCAGATGAGCCCGAACTTCGCTCCCACCCCCTCCTTGCCGCGGGAAAGCTGCTCCCTGTGTGAACCCCCAGACCCCATCTGGCCCAGACAGCCCCGCTGATTAATAAATTCCTCACGGCCAGAGTTTATGGAAGAGCTGGTGTCTAAAACACGAACTCTCCTAACTGCTGTGAGACAGTGCTGGCGCTTCAGACAGACCCAGGGCCTCACGGCCCAGTCCCCAGCCGCCTTCCTCCAGCTGCCAGGGTTATGGATGCTAAGAAAAGCTTCAGATTGGCCGGTCGGTTGGAGGCCCTGTCTCGGGGTCTGAGGTGGAGAGACAGAGGGGCAAGCAAGTTCCCAGGCTGGGAAGGGGCTGAGGGTCCCGGGTCCTAGACTGCAGGGCACATTTCCAGTGTCGGCACCACAGGGTCTGCTCAGTGACACGGGTGACAGTGAAGACCCAGGAGATGTGGTACGGTGGAGGCTGGGGCACTCAATGGCTTGTTGCAGGTGACCTGAGGCCCCAACTCCTGTGATTTAGTTGCTCAGTGTCTAGGACAAGAAAATCCATGGATGCTCAAATTCTTGGAATAAAATAATGTGGGGTCTGTGTAAAACCTACACACACGGCCTTCTATGGGTTTTTGTTTTGTTTTTTGAGACAGGGTCTCACTATAAAGCTCAAGCTGGCTTTGAACTACTGTGTAGCCCAGGCTGGCCTAGAATTTACCACAATCTGAGCTAGGCGTGGTGGCGCATGCCTGTAATCCCAGCACTCGGGAGGCTGAAGCAAGAGGATTGTTGTGAGTTCAAGACCAACCTGAGCTACAAAGTGAGTTTAAGGCCTGAACTGCATAGTGAGACCCTGTCTCAAAAAGACAAAAGCAAAAAGAAAATAGAACTTACCACAATCCTCCTGCCTCACCTTTCCGAGTGCCAGAATGGCAGGTGTGCACACCCAGCTTCTCCTGTGCATTTTAGATCACCTCTCCATGACTTATAATAGCTCACACAATATGAAAGCTACTTAAATGATATCATGCTGTATTAGTTTTTTATTGCTACACTGTTTTGTTTTGTTTCAATATTTTCTATCCACAGTTTGCTGAATCTGCAGCTGGAGAAACCAGCTGGTCAAGAGTGTTCGTACTGACCTGAACGAGCTCCGACCAGCTTGGGTGGCACAAGCGCTTTTCCCTTGGGCTGAGGACTGAACCCAGGACCTTGGGAATTCCCCACCCAAACCTCCACTCAGCTGTGCCGCAGCCACCGCCCTTCATCTGAGATGAGCTGGGCGTTCCAGGTCCCTCAGGGGTTACTCTTCCTGGGTTCCCCTCTACAGAAGAAAGGGCCCTAGGGTCAGAGGCAGCCAGGGACCTGCCCAAGGGCACGCAGATGGCTCGTGACACAGCTGGGATTTAAACCTTCCTCAGTCGGACTCTAGGAGTCCACACACACACACTCATCACACAGGAGAGGTTGAGCCCCGGTGGACAGCACTTCTCGGCCAAAAGGAAGGAAGGAGCATCAGAGCTGCCAAGGGAGCCCGGGCCTGTGCCCTGCCAGTCGTGCCCCACCTGTCTTGAGTCGGCCCATCTGTAATGGTGGCAGCTGCAGCACCAGGACCATGGAGGCTGAGCCCTGGGGAAGTCACGAGGCGGCTGGGAAGCCAGTTGGGCCAGGCTAGCACCTGGCTCCCCATGTCTGGCTCTGCCTCCTGCCTCGCCTGAGCCTCCCTGTCCTCATCTGCAAAGGGCAGCCCTGTCTGTGTGTGCGCCCATGTGTGGCGGGGGTGGGGGGGCGCAGAGTGAGCCTCACAGCACCGTCAGGATCACAGTTCTGAAAGTGTCCAGCAGGGTAGCAGCCGACTCAGGAAAGGTGGGATGCAGGGGCGCGGCGCTCCAGGAGCAGCCGACAATCTCCCTTCTAGGCCCGCGAGTGACTGTCCTCATCTGTGTGTGCACCTCCCTGCGTCTTCCTCACCTCCCAGGTCATGGGAGTGTGAAACCCAAAACACAGACATGTGCATACACACACACACACACGCACGCACGCACGCACGCACGCACAGCAAGGAGTCAGAGAAAACGAGCTGAGTAGAGGACACAGACAAGGAAGGAGGCTGTGCAAACTACCACTGGCCCTTAAAGGCTAGGACCCCAGTGTTGGAGTCCCACACTCCCCGACACCTCTCCTGACTCCCTGAGAAAGGGGCAGTAAGTACAGGACGCAGCTCTATGTGGAACCCGCCGGACCTCCAGGCAGATGGCTGTGGGATGCCACGCAGGCCTTCGCCCTCTCTGGACTTTGGTTTTCCATCTGCAGAGTGGGAGCCCCAGCCTGGTTGGAAACAAGGTCTGACCTCTGGGTTCTGCTTTCAGGGGGACTCAGAATCTCAGGTCACCAGGATCAGGGTGAGGCCCAATCCAAGAGAAAATGCACACACAGAAATAGCATACAGCTGCACAACCTGAGCCCAGAAGCAGCTCCAGGGTACAGGAGCTGCTGAACCACACATGTTTCCTCGGAGTTTTGGCCCTCATCTCTGGGCCCGGGGACAGTCCCCACACTCCAGCCAAGGCAGTGCTGGGTGCACACGGGGTGCTGGGGAGTGGGGACCAGGCCCCCCACCAAGACCCTCTCACAGCCAGCTGCCTCAGCTCCTTCAGGATGACTGTGGTCATAATTGTGAGAAAAGATGCCAGTCGCCCCACGGCCTGAGTACCCCACGGCCTGATGCCGAGGGTCCAGAGCTGTTGTCCCACCCCCACCCAGAGACCGGCAGCCAGAGGAGGAGGGGCACCCACAAAATCTGGCTTCAATTAGTAGTCTGGGGGAGGGGATCCAGGCTGAAGCCCCGTCCAGGTCTGGGGCCAAGCAAGGACAAGAAGCTGGGCTCCTCAGAGCAGAGGTCTAGGAAGGAAGGCATTCCTGGGGGCTCAGAACCCACAGACACACAGCAGCTGCAGGGACAACATGCAGGACACCAGCATAGGCTCATACAGCGTGATGCCCCTACACAGAGTACACACAACACATGCATCTTGCATTCTCCCACAGGACAGGGCCGTCCCACACTGCCTGGGCCCAGAGCCTAGAAGCACCATTCACTTCACAGAAGGTGGCCGCATGCCTCCTGCCGCCGACCCCAGCAGTCACTTGGGCCACGGGACCCTCAGCCACTGGCATGCACACCCTGGACACACGCGGGCTTTTGCTGAGCTTGACAGTCCCCAGCCCCGAGCCCTGGGACAGACACAGGCTCTGAGGATTGGGACCCCTCCCCCAGGGACTTACTAGTGACTGCTGCGGGACCAGGCACTCTCCAGGTGTAGGAGATGGACGTCCAGCCGCCTGGGACAGTCCCTGCCGCTGATGCCCGCTGCTCTGGCTGGCGCCTGCCCTCCTCTTCCTCCTTCCCTCTTCTGTCTCCTCCGGCTGGGCTGCAGGGCCAGCTTGATTTCATTAAGAGAGTTTGGGGTGGGGACAAGGGAGGGGCGGGGCTGGGCTGGGCCACACGCATTCCCACCCTCGGTGCCCTGCAGCTGCCTCATTTCCTCCCTGACCTGGGGTCCCCAAGGAAGACTCAGACAGACAGACAGACAAACAGACAGACAGACAGACAGACAGGACTGTCCAGCTATGCTTCCCCAGAACCGAGAACTGGAATCCTGCCTGTTCTCCCTCACTGCCAGGGCTGAGGTCAGGGAGGCCCCTAGAAGTGAGAAGGAAAAGTCCCCATCCCTAGCTCTGGCTGTGACTCAGGAGTTCCAGGCTGGGGTGCAGAGCGGGGAATCAGAATGTGTGGAAAGGGGCTGGGAGGGGCCCTGAGCCTGATGCAGGGAGCTGTTGAGTTCAGGCACCTGATCTGGCCTCCGGCCCTGTCCCCCTTTCTAGGGCGGGAGGGAAGCTTGCTGAGCCCATCTTAGCTCTGCCCTTCTGGCATTGTGGCCTCACAAGGCCCCACATGGGGTTGGTTGAGCAGGAATTACAGACCCATTTCACAGAGGGACAAGGAAGGCAGGGCAAAGTCAAATGGTTCAATCGGGCCCAAAGTGAGTGGTGGGCAGCCCCTGAGACCAGGATATCTAGCTGACTGAGGAATCAAGAGGGTCTGCAGCCGCTTACACTCATTCATTCATCCACACACTCCCACATTCATTCAGCAAATGCTCCACACATCCGCAGCGCCAGGCGCTAGGTGGAGCAGGTTGGAGGGGAATCAGAGCAGCCTGGGCCTCCTCCAGCTCACGGGCCTGCAGATGCTTACCCATAACCCACCTCTGCGCTGCTTCCCAGCCCTCCTTCCCTCCGTACCAGGAATCAGACCCAGGGCCTTTGCTCTGATCTCTACCCCAACCCTTGTTTTTTGACACAGGGTCTTACTAAGCCATAAAATTGCCCAGGCTAGACTCTAACTCATGATCCTCCTGTCTCAGCCTCCCAGAAGGCTGGGTTTATAGGTATGTGGCACCACATCCAGCTTGCGCATTGCTTTTTCTTTTCAGTACCGGTGATCAAACTCGGCACCTTGCACTTCTGAGGCAGACGCTTATGGTGCTGAGCTACCTTCCCAGCCTAGCTTATATATTGCTTTTTTTTTTAATCAAACAGAAGGAAGTCTTCAACAGCAGAGAGATCATGCCCAGGGCTCAGGAGCCCCGTAGAGGCTGGCATAGCAAGGGAAGGAGGCAGGGAGGTTCTCCTCGAGAACCGCGAGGCTGTGCAGGAAGAGACCCTGAACAGGCTCTCCAGGCAAGAGGGAGGGCAGGTGTGCAGGGGTGGAGCAGTCGGTGCAGTGGCATAACATGGAGATGGTTTCCACCCAGGAGGCGGTGGAGAGCCAAGGAAGGCCTGAGGGGGAGGGGTGGTGGACAGTCCACAGCCACTGTGGATGAGGGGCCTCAGTGCCGACAGGGCCTGCTCCTGGCAGTGGTGCCAGCTGCTAACCACCTCGAGGTTGGGACAGCTATTTATTTGGGAAATAAAACCAGACTTCCCATCTTGTCTTCTCTTATGATCACCCCAGACTGACCCCAGAGCAGGGGACACACCTTCACCCATGCACACGCTGGTCACCAAAGACACACAGAATCTTCCCCCTTAGGACAACCAGGGAGGGCCCCAGCCCCACCTGAGACCAGGCATCCGTGGGCATCAGCAGGCAGTAGCAGCCAGGCCTCCCAGGACTCTGCAGTCAAACTAGAGGCCGGGGTACAATCAACCCAGTCAAGGCATGTTCCAGCTCCACGGCCCCAAAGAAGCCCTAGGCCCAGAAACAAACAGCCCTATCATGAGTCTTAGTTTCCTCATCTGTAAAATGGGAACAAAGAGGCCCCAGTACTCACCTGATCACTGGGGAAATAGGAGGATCCAGGGGGCAAGACAGTGCTTGTTAATGTAAGGAGCCCAGGCCCGACACCAAAGTACCCAGGTTCCCTGCTGTCCCAAGAGCCCCCCAAGCAGAGCAGGCAAGAGTGGCCCATGTTTACACCTTGCTGTCAGGGTCTGGGATGAGCCTCGCTGGGCTCAATGCAGGGCTGGTATCCAATGCCAGTCTCCACAGGGAGAATCTGTTCTTTTGCCTTTCCTGTTTCCAGAAGCTTCCTGCCCTCTTCCACTCCAGGCCTCAGCTTCCCCCACCCCCTTACAGGCTGCCTTCTGCCCAGCTCTCTTCCACTTCCCTTTTCCACTTTCAAGGCTCTCTGTGGCGCTCCTGAGCCCCTGGATGAACCCAGCTGGACAGATCTGAGCGTCTCCTGCCTGGGACCCTAACCACACTCGCAGACACCTCTGGCGCTCTAAGGTGACACAGGCTCAGGCCCCAGGGCTGGGATGTGGAAGCTCTGGCCCCAGACTGGGAGGGCTTGCATTACACCACCTCCTACACCAGGCTGGAGCACAGTCATTCCCTGGTGTCCCCGGGGGAAGCTTCCAGAACCCTCGGAGGATACTGCATTCCTTACAGGGACTGTGTGCCCAGGTGCTGGACCATCTCGCACGCCGTCCCACCCTCCTCAGTCACCCATGTGGCATTAATACCCAGGACACCCGACTGCTCGCTCTGTGAGCATTTGCTTTACCCTACGTCTGCCCTGAACAAGACAGGTTCAGCTTTTTGGCCATAGTTCCCGTTCACCGCTGGCTAGGCTGTGGTGCAGAGCTGAGACAAGGACTGCCTGCTCCTGGCACAGGACAGGGAATGCTGTGCCTCACACCCAGAGGAGGAAAGGGAACCAGCAAGGCGGCTAGGGGAACCTGAGGCTCAGGAGAGGGGCTGCCCTGGGTTCCAAAGCAGCCTGGCGCGGGGCCCTTTCCCTGCACTACACCTGTGCCAGCACAGCCAAAAATGCCACCGTCAGACCTGTAATCCCTCTGAAGGGGCCCCTTCCCCATCTGGGGCCCAGGGCAGAGCACAACAGATATCCACTAGGGTCCCCCTTATGAGGTGACACCAGCTATTAAAGAAACATCAGATTGCTTTTTTTTTTGTATTTTAGGGAAGGGTCTACAGGGTGTTTAGCATCCCACTACTAGGCCGGACTCGTAGAGATCTGACTGTTTACAGCCTCCAAGAGCCACGCCACCGTGCCCAGTCTCAATTGCTGTTTCAGTGTGCCCCAGCGGCATGGGGATTGAACTCCCAGCCCCCCAACCTGCTTGCAGGCACTTTCACCTGCTGAGCTATTTGGCTGGCCTTGCTTTGCTTTTCCTGACAGTGTGTGAACACATTTTTTTTTTTTTCTGACAGGCTCTATTTATTTACATAGCATACACAAACGCAAACACACACACAGAGACATACACACAGACACATACATATATATCACACAGATATACGCAAAGACACACACATCTACACACATACGCACAGATCTGCACACGTGCACATACACAGTTCCTTAGACCGGAAGCCCCAGTCAGCCTGAGGTGGGCACTGCCTAGGTGAGGACCCACTGTGCCTGACCCACTGAACACAAGCCATGGCTCCCATGCTCTTTATGCTCAGCCCGGGCCACAGATGAACATGGGGCCAGGGGTGGACGCTCACGACAGCTGCAGGCCCACGGGCTCTGCCCCGGATGCTAATCTCATTCACCCTCTAGGTGCTTTTTGTACCCTCTCCCACCATGGATCCCTGGGAGACCACAATGAGCAAACGCAGGCACAGGGCTCACAGAATTGTCAATTGATTATCTATAAATAAGTGAGCACGAGAGTGTCTGAGAGCCCCCTGGTCTAGAGTTGAGAATAGCTCAGGGACCTCAGGGGCCGAAGTGGTTCCCCTCATAGGGGCTGCCCCTGAAAATGGTGAGAGAGCATTAAGAAGGCAAAGGCGCAGAGGCCCTGAGGCGGCCGGGACCACAGCTCCCACAGGGCAGCTCCTAGAGCTTATTGTCATGAGGAATTGATGTACCAGGTCTGCAGGAACTTTGCCTGTCTCTACTGTCCTGACTCCAGTATCTAGGACGGTGCCTGGGACACAGAGCTCAGTGCTTCCTGACCATGTGATTGTCCACTATGACGTCCACTCCTACGGTACTTCCTCCACCCCAAGTCTCACATTCCACGTTCGCCAGTCCTGAGACGCGTGTGGGGCTGGCCTGGGCTCTCCCCATGGACTGCACCGCAGCGGGGCTGGCTGGACCTGGCAGTCTGTAATTTTAGAGGCGCAGGCAGCACCCAGCCCTCAGCCCTGGCTGGAAGCATCTCAGAGCCCCGCTCTGGGATCACAGTGCAATTAGCAGCCGCCCCACCCTGCTGTCAGGAGGTGGGGAGAACCTCGGCCCCTGGGTCTCTGCCAGGACCCTCCCTGGTTGAGCCTGGGGCAGCAGCCGCCTGGCCCACCACAGCCCCCACACCTCTTGGGTCCAGGGCCACTTCTAATTACACAGCCCCCAGGCCACTGGGCCTGCCCTCTGGGCAAAAATAGCAGGAGCCTTTCATGTGGTGGGTGAGGCCTGCTCAGGCCCAGGCCCGGCCTTTGGAGGGACAGTGGTGAGGCCCCTCCTGCCTGGTGCTGGGGGGGGGGGCAGCGGCCTCCTCCAGGCTGCCTGCAGTTCCAGGTGTGCTGTGACACGGCTGCACGCCTCCGTTGCCCCATCTGTGTAGAAGCCGTTTTCACTTGCTGCTCCCCTATTGCTGGGCTGTGCCGGTGCAGAGCTGTCCCCTCACTGTCCCGGGCACTGTCCTCCACGCTCCCTTTGCTTGGGCCTCCTCTGCCACCACCAAGAGGCCCGTCTGACCCAGCCTCCAGGGAGGGACGCAGCAGTGCCTTTGGTGTTCCTATAGCCCTGGTCTCCCCTCCTGAACCCTGAGTTCAAGCAGCACTGTCGTGGTCTCTAAACCTGCGTCTTAAGACCGAACCCCTCAGGGCCAGATCAGGGCCCTTCTGTCCCAGCATCGCTGCCATCTGAGCCTGGGACACAGCAGACGCTCTGCAAACGCCCACCGAGCGGCTCCAGTGCCACCCGCACTGTTACACTGGGGGGTGGGGGAGGGACACTGAGGCCCAGGGAAAGGACAGAACCGGCCGGAATCCACCAGCGAGACTGTTCACGTGTTCATTTAGCAGAGACTTACAGCTACCTGCCCTGTGCCTGCTCAGACCTGGGTGCTGGGAGATGACAAGGGACAGCTGTGCCTCCAGAGCTCCTGGGAGGAGACAAGGAAACAGATCATCCGGAAAACAGAGACAATTACACAACATGGTGGGCTGCTGTTGAAGAGGAAATAAAGCACCAAGCCCCTTGGGAGGGACAGGGACAGGTTCCTGGGCAGCTATTTTATGGACTGTGGTCAGTGATGGCCTCTCTGGCAGTGTCCCAGCCACAGTTAGAGGATAAAGAGAACCTGACACACAGGGGCAGGAGGAGGAGGAGCACCCAGGGCTAGGGAGCAGTGAGTGCAAAGGCCCTGTGGCAGAAAGGCTCAGCGTGAGGAAGGAGGGCTGGGTGTTGACAGATCCTCACAAGGGAGCAGTCAGCTGAGAAGTCAGAGGCGCTGAGAGCTCCAGGGCCTGCCCTTTGTGCGCTGTGAGAACCAAGCCTGTTGCTCTTCCTAGACTCAGAAGGCCCAGGGGCGGCTCCTCTGCGGCCTGGTGTTTTGGGATTCTCCCCTGCATGTCTCAAGAACCGCCCCATCCCCTGCCTCAGTCAGATGCATGCGCACTGCTGGGGCTAGAGAAAACCAGCAGAGTTGTTCTGGAAAGCCGGTGAGTGGTTCTGGGGAAGGGGAAGTTATCCATTGTCGCCTCCTGCTCGATATCTGTGTGCATTGCAGGCCCCAAGCACAGGCAGCCTGGATTGGCAGCAGGAGCCCAACGCCTAGACATGTGGCCTGCACGGGACTCAGTACCCTGCGAACACGAACAGCTTTGCCGGAAGCTGTAGAGGGAAGGCCAGCAACCTCCTGGGGTCAGAAGTCAGGAGGGCAGTGACCCGCGCGTTGCCACTGGCAAGGGGGTGGCTGGAGCTGGAAGCAGAGCGCTGCAGAGGCCCGGGGCACAGGGTGTGATCACGCCCTCCCGCAGAGGAGGACTCAGTGGAAGGTTTAGAGAACCTTGCGCCCTCTGGGATGCGGGGGTTGTGTGGAGGGGCCTGGCCAGCTGCATGCTGTCTTGCAAAATTTCCCCTTCCCCAGCGCCCTATGAGGAGGTGTCAGGAGCCTCCGTGGACCCTCCTGGGTGGGCACCCGCTACTGACCCTCTGCCAACTGCCCTCTGGGCGCCTGTGGGCCAGCCATAGAAAACTCACTGAGCAGCATTGCAGCGGCCTGCACGGTGGCAGGGGCTTGGCAGGATGGAGGGAAGGCAGTTAACAAAGTGACTGGGTTCACTCAGAGACTCGAGGGGGCCCCAAGGCAGCTCACAGAGGAGAACAGACCACGCAGAGGGAAGAGCCATGCAGAGGGCCTGGGGCCGGGGTGCCTGGTGCTTTCCAGGGGCAGCAAAGAAGCTGGTGGGGCTGGAACAGAGGAGCAAGGAAGAGAGCAGAGGGCATGGGGTCAGAAAGCGCACATGTGTGCGTGTGTGTGTGTGTGTGCGTGTGCGCATGTGTGTGTGCGCATGTGTGTGTGCATGTGCGTGCGTGTGTGCGTGCGCGTGTGTGCGTGCGTGCGCGTGTGTGCGCGTGTGCATATGCGTGTGCGCGTGTGCGCGCGTGCGTGTGCGCGTGCGTGTGCGTGTGTGTCCCTAGCCCTTGCCTCTGCTGGCCTTGCCCCCTCATCTTCACCTACTCCTGCTCCCTTGCTCCCAAGGAACCTGGCAGGAGCTAGTTCAGGACCCATCTGCAGTCAGGAGGGGACCAGGCGTAAACAGCCCGAGGGCCAGGCATCTCTAGAGTGTGTACCTGAGTTGCAGCTGCAACAGTCAGTCCGGGGCCAGCCTCACAACCAGGGTCCTCCCCAGCACCCAGCCCACCAGCCAGAGGGACACTGGCCACATGGGGGCAGGAGGAGGCAGAAAAGGAGCCAGGTGGCCGTGGGACCTTGTCCTCACCTACAAGAAGGACAAGCCACACCCCTCTAGTTTCTGTGAGAAGGCCCTAGGAGCCCTCTCCACCTGGTGCTTAGTAAGTACCCAGGAACTGTGACAGCAACCGTAGGCACATGAAGAGCTGAGACTGTCACAGCAGCTGAGTGGCACCCACAGCCGAGCACCAGTGCTAGAGGGGCACAGCAGGGGACAGAGCCACTAGCGGACAGTCCTCACTCCAGGCAGTGGGCCGGCTGGGGTCCTCAGGGCTGCCCCACTAGAGGGGTCCCATATCCTTTGGGCTCCCTCCATCCTTGAGCTGGGCACAAGGGCAGGGACCCACCCTCCTCGCACCTGCGTCCGGGCTGGGCCCAGAAGTGTGCTGGGGATCCTCCAGCCTCCAGCATCCCTGAGCACTGGCCCCGTGGTGCTTGGGGGGATGGGCCCGGCAGCTGGGAACATCTGGTTTGAATTGTTGGTTGGAAGCACCAGCCAGGCAGCCAAGGAATTTGTGAGCTAATTTTAGGCCAAAAGACCGAGAGCTGAGCAGGGTGGGGCCTCGCTCCCCAGACCACAGGCATGGAGGCCTGCTCTGTGCCCCTGTGAGGGTCCCTGCCTGCGCCATAGCTGGGGGCCCGGTAAGCACTCGCTGGTATCCACTGTGTGCCAGGCAGCTCTGGCTCCCCACAGGGTGCAGCGGCCCTGCAAGGAGGAACAGAAGAAGGACCTCTAGTCTCACAGGCCAGGGGTACTGCCCAGAGCGAGGGACCTGCCCTGTGTCTGTCATGTGTCTCATAAGCAGCAGGCCACAGGGGCAGGAGGAGGCAGAAAAGGAGCCAGGTGGCCGTGGGGGTTCTGGGCTCCAAGACCTAGGGGGCCACATCTCCCCCTGAGGCTTCTGTGTTTGTCAGGCTCATCACCTTACCTCCCTTGCTGGCTCCTTCGGCCCACTGGGGCTGCACCAGTGACAGAAACAAAGGCAACAAGCAGGATGAGGTCCTGATTTCACACTGTCCAAACCAGTAGACTGGGACATCATCCAGGCAGGACCTGGAAAGGGGAAGGTGACTGTGCCAGTGACTCCCCAGGGAGAAGGCCACTCAGCGGGCCTGTCACAGAAGGTGACATCCAAGCTGAGGCCTGAAGAGCCACGCAGACATGAAGGAGAAGAGTAGCGGGGACAGGGAGTACCTAGCGCAATAGCAAGGCCGAGGCAGGGGCACGTGCCAGCGAGTGAGAAGGCTGGCAGGCCAGAGCAGAGGGGGGCTGACGGAGCCCTCCTTCCGCCTCACAGCCAGGACGGTGGTCGGCAATGACAGGGGGTCTGAGCAGGGGAGGAGTTGGGGCCCAGCCGCTCCCGCTGACACACGTGCCCAAGAGCCTCCGCAGTGAATCACAGAAGCCTGCACCCCGGGGCGCCCAAAGGCTGGACGCCAGGCCACACAGTAGGTTGGTTCTTCAGTGGGCAGAGCAGAGCTAGGCTTGGCCGGACCTACGCTGGGCCACCCCAGCAGGGTCCCTGTGCCAGGAGAAGGGACAGTGTTAGCACCACTTTCCTTCTGTGCCATCCCGCTGAGCTCTGCCTCCCTCTTCTGTTGAGGGGCAGGAATAAGCAGTCCTGATGCACAGCCTCCCCTCTGGAGGCCCCTGGGACCAGAGGTGCCAGAGCAGAGCCGCCCAGCAAGCACATTCACAGTGACACAGGAGTCCCTCTCTCCTCCAGAAACTTTTTTTTTGTCTTTTTGAGACAGGGTCTCGCTGTGCAGTTCAGGCTGGCCTTAAGCTCACTGTGTAGCTCAGGCTGGTCTCGAACTCACGACAATCCTCCTGCCGCAGCCTCCAAAGTGCTGGGATCACAGTCATGCGCCACCACGCCTGGCTTTTTTTTTTTTTTTTTTAATGTATTTTGTACAGGGTCTCACCATGCAGCTCAGACGCGGAGTGAGCCTTCCCAGTTCTGGAATTGCAGGCACGCTCCACCATGCCTGGACTCGTTTGCCGGCTCAGAGTGCGTGGGGCAGAGCTGGCGCAGCATGTGGTGTCAGGCATCGAACCCCGGCCCCTGTGCCTGCCTAAGCAGGCGCTTCGTCCACCTCCAGGCACCTTTGGGAAGGGCGCTCGTGCACCCCACTGCTGAGGGGGGACCTGAGAGGAGGCCTCTCACTGGGCAGGGGTGATCTGGGGGAGCCAGAGACCAGAGACACTGAGGATGCACAGCAGTGCCCCACGTGGCTGCAGCTCTCTCCTCTTGGGACCTTGCCCACCTTCCCCAGGTGAGAGCTGTCAGCATGGAGTCCTTTGGGGCATGGCCACTGTAGGACAAGGGGGAGTCATGCCCCAGATTTCCTAGTGTTTAGTTGTACCCAGTACTCTGAGCAATATTAGAAGGGCACGAAGGCTCATGGAAAGCAAATCCAGCTCACCCATGCACTACACTCAGTAGCTAAACCCTTCCTGCCTCTTTCTACCCTTGATGATCCTAATGGCTGCGGTTTAGTGAGTGTTTGCCCTCTGCAAGGGTGGTCCTTGCCACTTCATTAAATCTGCACCACACCCCATGGGTTGATAGTGTCAGTGTCCCATTTCTCAGATGAGGAAAACTGAGGCTCACTGTGCTTTTACACTACATTGTGGACGTTTCCCCATCACTCACAAGCATCATTTTCTACTGCTGCAGAGTGTCCTCTCAGTATAGGTGGGGCCCTTGCTGTCATAGCTGCAGTTATGGGAATGGTCCACATACCTTTCCCTGGCACCTGCCCAGGGCCAGGACACACTAGAAACTGGGAAATGAGGGTGAGTCACTGCTGCGGCCCACAGGCACACACTGTCTTGAGATTTTAGGGGATTGCACTCCTAGAATCTCAGCAGTCAGGCCACTAGCCCCCTCCATCCTGGGAGTAGAGTGGTGCAAGCACCACACAGACCCCGCAGGTGGCCCACATCTGACCTCACCTCGTCAGTGCCAAGGGCATCGTACAGGAAATGGTTCCTGTCTCAATCTGTTTTCCGTTACTATATCAAAAGACCAGAGATCAGATAATTTATAAAGAGGAGAGGTTTGTCTGCTCATGGCTCTGGGGACTGGAAGTTCAGGAGTGGCACCATAGAGCTGGGGAGACAGCTCAGTGGCATAAGTGCCTGACTGGCATATGCAAGGTCCTGAGTTTGATCCCCAATAACACACACACACACACACACACACACACACACACAGTGGTGCAATGTTGTGCAAGGATGTACTTACTACATCATGATACGGCAGCTTGCGTCCCATGGTACACGTGCATCAGTACTGGCTCTTGTTTATTCTAAGTCCACTGTATGGATGTACCACAGTGGGTTTATCCATTTGCTCTTTGGAATGTTGATTGTTTCCAGGTTTTTGGTTATTAAGAATAAACCTGCCATAAATACCATGTGCAAGGCATTATTTCAATACACGCTTCCATTGTCTTGAGTGAATATCTAGGAGGGCAATTTCTGAGCCTTGTTGGCTTGCCTGGCCTCACTGGGTGGAAAGGAATTGACTTATGTCAATTCCTGTGCATAAGATACAAGCTGGGTGCGGTGGTGCATGCCTGTAACCCCAGCACTCAGGAGGCTGAGGCAGGAGCATAGCTGAGAGTTCAAGAGCATCCTGAGCTCAAGGCCAGCGAACTACACAGCAAGACCCTGTGTCAAAATGACTAAACAACAAACACACACAAAAATTAGACTATAAAGAGCACTTTCTGGTCCTCATCTCAGTCTGAGAAGTTTCTATTTGTAATCCCCCGGGTAAGTTATTGCGAGCCCCTCAAGTTAATTCCAATCTACCGTACCCAGTGCAACCCACAGTGAGAATAAAGACACTCAGGCATGTTTGCAGTTATAGGGAGCTGAGGGGTCCCGAGTCCAGCCACGATCACTGGCCCAGAACGTAGGCCTTGTCCCAGAGCCAAGCCCACGTTTTATTCATTCATGGAGAAAACAGTGGCTTGAGGGCGAGTGACTGAGGAGGGCCACACGCAGGTGAACGCTGTATGCCGGGCTGGACAGAAGGCCTGCACTCACCCCTGCAATATGCAGACAGAGGGATGCGCAGAGAGCAGGCTGCATTACTCAACTGAGATAGTAGCTCGTGCCTTGGGGTCCACTGCTTCAGCTCTGACGTGTGGTCTTTCAAGCCCGGGAAGCGCAGTCTCTTTCGTGAGGCCGTTCCCAGCTGACAGTGTGCAGCACTGGCTCTTCGTCCAGTCTCGACCCGGCTCACACCAGGGAGCAGCAGGTGCGGGTTCTTCCAGGGCTCGCTTGCCGTCTTCCAGGACTACCACCGGCACCTGGGCTAGAGCGACCTGTGCTGCTTAACGCCAATTAAAGGGAGAAGGCGAAGTCCTAGCCAGCTCTGTGCATCCGATACATGGAAACATGGCCAGGCTCGGCCAGAATGGAGACAGTGGTTCCCCTTTCAAGGAGTTGCCCAGGTGGTCCTC
>PVKA01017988.1:28771-44909 GCA_004027165.1 Ctenomys sociabilis | reverse complement strand
GGGTACTATCTCCAAGAGCATATACTGCTACCAATGGCCTCATATATTACATAATAAATACACAAATACTGATACATGAATATTCTTTAAAGGGACCAAAGTCATATTAAATTACCTCCTGCTATTCTTTACCCTCAAAGTAGGGAAAAGTACTTGTATTTTTGTTGTTTTCATGTATCTGTTTTGAAGATAACACCATAAGCGTACCACACCAATATTACCTGTGGGTCAGCTTTCTGAATTCTTTATTTGTGGTCATGAATTGAGTGAAGACACCCCTCTTCTATTTCTCAGGCAGTACTTTTGCAAAACATCAAGCTACTTAAAAGTATTAACGTCTTGAGATAATTCCACAAATAGGAACCTCTTAGCCTGAGCAAATCACGCAATTCTATTCTATGGCTAAGGCATGTATAAGTGTATTTCCAAGGAGCTCATTACAATTACAGTCATTACAAAGTGAGAAAAGATACAGGTGAATATTAATGGGAACTTCAAAGTAATAGGTTTGTCTAGAAAAAGAGATCTGCAGAGGATCTGCACAGAATCAGTTCACAATAAGCTTTCCACACTCCAGTTTCCCTTAAACAGCTCAGGGAGCCTGCTTACAATGCACATTCCCAGTCCCTTCCCATCTCCCCAGTACCCATCCACAGTGACTCAGGGCAGAAGTAGAGATTAACCCTTATTTCCAACAAGGTTCCTGTGACAGTTGAGTGATTATCAATTTGAATAAGAAACACTGAACCACACTGCATCGGCATAGTTCTGGGTGTGGTCAAAGGGGTTTACTGAAGAGGGAGGACCCACCGTGGGTGTGAGTGACGGCAACCAATGGGCTTGCTGTCTTAATGGTAGAAAACGGAAACGAAGAAGGAAGGTTGCGTCTGTCTCTCTGGAGGAGCTCTAGTCTTCACCTTTACCTGGGAGGTCGTCTCCTGGCTTCCAGCACAGCTCCTCAGGCTCTAACACAGACCCTTCAGCTCCTGATGTGGACCCAAATGGGACACTACAGTGCTTAGTAGGCCTTCAACCAGACACCTGGCTCTCCAGCTCACAGTAAGTCCTTCTGTGCACAACCACACCTGACGCTGTGGGTAGCTGTCCTAAGCCAATAGGGTATATTCTTATACATGTGTGTATTTTACATTAAATCTGTTTCTCTAATGATGTTTGACAAATAGTTTCCCTGGGTAAAGATCACGTCCAAAGATCATATAGTTGTGATATGCTCTTTGTGAGCATCCCCGGGTCTGCCATGCTAGCCCCGCCCCTGGGGCACTCTGGGTAACTGAGGCTAGGCGTGGTGGTACAAGCCTGTAATCCCAGTTCTTGGGAGAAGGTAAACAGGAGCCTGATCTAGTAGTGAGACCCTGAACACCCACCCTGTAGACTCTTCCTTTTTAAAATTTAAAAAAAAATTTAAAAAAAATTTAAAGAACATATAGAGTGGAATATTACACTTAAAAATAGACAAATCTACATTTCCTTACCAGTCAATAGTGCTGTTTCCTGTGTAAATTATTTCTTATATGTTCTATTATTAAAATCTAAAACTATTTAAGCATAAAAATATACAAAAACCCCTAATAGAGGTTTTTCTGAAATTTGTTCCTATAATGATACCAAACTGGACTCTATAAGATTGACAAAATTATGGCAAAATAAAATCAACTGCAGGTAGTAACTGCTGAGTCATTTTGTAGATATTTATAACAAGCACACAAAGAGAAATCATTAATTTCCTATCCAAAACATTTATTAAGGACAGATGATTAAGCTCATAAACAAAATTCTAATGAAGAACTCTATCATTCACTGGCTTTTACAGTGAAAAGCACTATGTGAAATCAACAGTTTCTCTCAAGAATTTGAAAACAAAAAGCCAGAGGAAAGTTTCCCCAAACATGATAATGGCACTGATCTTTCTTCCATGATTTAGTGAGACTAAGCACTGCATTTGAGAGCCCTTGCCATCTGACAACACCAAGGATGAGCTGTGCTCTGAAGGAACCATGAGACAACTTCATACAGGCTGGGTTTCATCCACATCTAAGATAGGACTTGTTCGGGTGCTGCAGCAGAGATTAAAAAATAGGTCAAAGCTCCTTAAGGCAGTCAGATGTCCGGACCAGGACCAGTACGTAACTAAAGAGAGATGAAGCTAATGGCTGCCTAAGAATATCTGGCTAATTCTACAAGATGTGAGTTCTCAAGACAAAAAGGGTTGGGGGTAAAACAAACCCAGGAATTACTTGATGAAGCCATCCCCAGTGGCTGCCCTTATGCAGGGCTTCTTACTGCCTTCAGCACACGAAGACAGTAACAGGCAGCACTCACTCCACACCACACTGCAGCTCACCTGCCAAGGATTCAGTGGGGCAGGATTTGAAATCGCTCCAGGAACTTAAACTTAGTCACACACGCACAAGTATACCTTTGAATAAACTGACAGAGCCAAAGGTATTAAAATACAATTAATGAAAATAGAAAACAAAACTGAAATAAGATTATCAGTGGTGACTTCTTACTCTTTAGGTAGAAAATACTCAGCTTTGATACTCCCAACTCACTTTCTTGTGTGTGTGGGGAAGAGAGATATTGCTCAAGAGAAAAGCCATTGTTGAACTATCTTGTTTCATTTATTCCAAGTCCCCAGTAAATAACCTAAAATTCTTACTCTCGTCAACAAGCTCACCCCCACGGCAGGAGAGTACAGTGCACACAAGCCTGCCCAGGTCTGGGGGCGAGGGCTGCCTCCCCCGCCCCGCACCCCCGGGGAATTAATGAGAGGTCATTGCACTTCTTGGTCAGCGGGCACACGTTACCACAGCATGAGTCTGTCCTTTACAGCTTGCAGTAACCCCAGGCTTACTAACTTCTAAAAGGTGATATTTTTTTTTTTTATCTTTAATCATAAAAAAATGCTAAGATGGCCCTGCCTTTTTAGCATGGTTTTTGGAAAACATCCTTCTAATGCCTTTAACACAGCCAATCATTTTGTTCATCCCCGCATTCCAAGTACTACTCCTGTCTTCGGCTTCCTTCTCGTTTTCCACAGCTCTCTGAATTATTAGCTACTCTCTTTCCCTTTCCTCCTGCTCAAGAGTCCTTTCAGCGAGTCCAGGATAACTTCATTACTAAACTGCTGGTTTAGTTCAGCACTTTGTGCCACTGACCATCTGCTCTCTCTTTGCAGAAATTACCAGAAGAGAGACTGAAGGATTAAATAACTCCTACTGTTAAAAATAAAATCTTCCCTTGAAGGTGCTATTTACTCTCACTAAACTATCACCTCCCTTTTTTGCTTGTCACCAGCCTCATTCAACTTGCTTCCTTTTCGTCTTCATCAGCCATAGATTCTATGATACCCTGCAATTGAACTTCAATTACAATTTCACTCCTAAGCAGCTTGTATGTAGAACAACAGCAGGCTGGTTTATGAAATCAGTGGCACTTTCATGTATATCAGAGGCAGAAAGCACAACAGTTGGAGGCACACTGTGGTGGTGACTCACTGATTATATAACCTAGGTAATTTGGAGGAATTATATTTCATACACGCTTCTTTTTTTTTCATACACACTTCTGAACTTTTCTTGTATCATGTATTTCTAGCTTGTCAAAAAAATTTTTCTGAAAAACACCTGACTTAAAATTGTAAACTTTTTGAGTATCCTAAGAACAGAAGAAAGCTTTCATACTTTCAATGTTTAGAGTCTAGTCTTGCTTTCTAAAGGCTAAGAGATTTTATAGGAGTTCTAAAATTCTAAGAAGAAAGGTTTCTAAAAAGAACTGAATTTTAAGTCATTAATTTCTTTTTTTTTTGGTCTTGAGACAGGGTCTCACTATGCAGTTCAGGCTGGCCTTAAGCTCACTTTGTAGCTAAGGCTGGTCTCGAACTCACAACAACCTCCTGCCTTAGCTTCCCGAGTGCTGGGATTATAGGCATGCGCCACCACACTCAGCTTAAGTCATTAATTTCTATGGTCATAATTTAAAAGTTAGATACATATTCAATATATTTAGTAGTTATATATTCATATAGTCAATCATATATGGCAAATGAGAGTTCAGGAAAGAATAAGAGGACGGGGAAGGGAACCATGCCAAATATAATGAAAGGAGAAAAATCAGCTGGAGAGGGACTATGACAACTGGCCACAATACTCAATGTTTTCTCAAGTTTGTAAGTATCAGAAGCATCTAGGTGATGTAACTGAAGAGGAATAGGCAGCTTTCTTACCTTCTGAGGCTCTCCTTCTTCTCTTCACGTGACAAACAGCCATCTAAGTGCTTATTAATGTGATTTTCTGGAATGTTAACACCACAAACAGGGCAGCCTACTGCATTTTTTAAAGAGAAGGAAGGACTTTATTATCTGTAGAAAGGGCAACAGTAAGGTGAGATACCAATGTTCTCTAACCTAATCCATAAATAAAATGGTTTGAAAGATACATGGCCGGGGTGGGCAAACACACTTAGTAAAGAGCCAGGGAGTAAATAATTGAGTTTTTCTGGTTAGTGTGCCACTACTGTGCTTCTCTGCAATGATACTGTGAAAGTAGGCAGAGACAATAAGCAAACAAATAGGTGTGACTATGTTCCAGTAAAATTATATTTGCACAAACAGTTGGCAAGCCAGTTTTGGCTTCTGGTGTTTGCTAACCCTAGGTGGAAGAACAGTATGGAAATGAACTTGGCCAAAACAAGATCATTTTCTAAGAAGGAAACACAAGAATCAAGGTGGAGCGGCTAGAATAACATGTAGGGGTGGCTCTTTAAAATTAAACCAGAACTACTATATGGGGGTGGGATGGGGTATAGAAGGCTGCAAGCATACTTTAAGTATAAGCTAATTAAACTGCTTCATTTTAATAGCAATTGCTGAATTTCCATCTCTGCAACTGTGGGAAGGTGAAATCTGGCCCCTTTGTACTCCTTTCTCTTCAAAACCACTATTATTCTTTTGACACATGGATAACAAAATTTCCATTAAGGAAGTGCAACATTTCCTTAAAACAATCTCCTACCTTTAACAACTTGCTTGAAAGAGGACGTAGAGGGTATTTCAGGCCTGTTGGCATCTGACAAGCCAGGTGTCATCTTTTCCACAAAACATGTCTCTTTGGTTTCTGTAGAAGGGGTTGCCTTTTTTTGATGGATGAATTTGCTATCATTTTCTTTTATCAACAACTCTGACGTATAACCACTAGGTTCTCTGATTAAAAACTTGTCCATTAATGTGCTGCCCTGCTTTAAAGGATGTCTGAGGGCTCCAGGACTCTGCACTTTGACACCCAGCTTTTTTGAGGAAGACGAAGCAGGAGATATGGGTGGTGACTCTAAAGCGAACTGCAGCAGATGATTCCTTGAAACACAAAACAGAATCACACACAGAAGTAAATTGATTAGAATTACAATAAACTCCTCTACACAAACCTTAAAGTCCAGGGGGGCTGGAGTGAAGTATGTCAAACCCTAAAAGATAACAACTTTCTATCTCAATTTATATGTCCTGCAATACTTTCCTTTAAAACTGATAAGAAAATAAGGTATTTCCAGTACCTCGGCAAACCCTTGAGCACAGAATCCTCAGTATCTGAGAGACAAAGAGCAAGCTCAAATAATAACCTAATGATGCACATCGAAGTCCTAGATAAACACAAAAAAGTAAAACCCAAAGCTAGTAAAGGAGATTATAAATATCAGAGTAGAAATTAGTGAAATCGAGACAAAAAAATTGTTTTAAAAATCAATGACTATAAAGAATTGGGTCTTTGAAAGATAAACAAAATAGACAAACCCTTAGGCAAACTTACCAAAATAAGGAAAGAAAAGACCTAAATACATGAAATTTGAAATAAGAATGGTGAAGTCACAATGGACTCTGCTGAAATCCAGAAGATTATCTATAGCAACTTTAAGAACTTAGACATTAATAAAATGGAAAATATGAAAGTGAGTAAATTCCTAGATACATGTGAAGTACCAGAGTTTAAGATATAAAAATCCTAAATAAGCCAATATCACTAAGTCAAACTGAAAAAGTAATAAACATATTACCAACTAAGAAAAGCCCAGGTCCTTCAGGACTAAGTGCTGAGTTCCATAAGAACTTTTGAGACCTAATGCCAGTACGCCTCAAACTCTTTAACAAATCTGAAAGGAAAGAGGTACTCTCAAAGTCATTTCTGGAAGCAAGCTCTGCCAGAAAAAGACACAATCAAAAAGGGAAACTTATAGGCAATCTCAGTTATACCACAAAGCTACAGGGATATAAACAGCATGGTTTGGTAAAAAATAGCCTTGCAGATCAGTGGAACAGAACAGATGCTGTAGAAACTCTGGCACAGTCAGCTGTTATGTTTGACAAAGGGTCAAATACTTTCACCAAAAGAAAGATCACCTTACACATAAATGGCGCTTAGGAAAACTGGCTTTCCACACACCAAAGATTTAACTTACACTCCTCTCCCTCTCTCACTATATACTAAACTACAATCAAAATGTCTCAAAGATCTAAATATTAAAATAGAAACAATCTGCTGAGAGACAAGATAGGTAAAATCTGGAAGACATGAGTACAGGCAGAGACTTTCTGAACAGAGTCCCCCTTGCACAAGAAATAATACCAAGAATCAACAAATATGATCACATCTTATTAAAAAACTTCTGCACAGGAAAGGAAACCATCAAGGCAGTGAAGAGACAGACAACCGAATGGGAAAAGTTTTTTATTAGCTATCTCTTAGGCAAAAGATTAGTATCTAGAATATATAAAGAACTCAAAAATATTAGACCCCCTAAATTTAAAGAAAAATGGGCACCTGAAGTGAATATACTTCTCAAATGAAAAAATATAAACAGCTTGGGCCAGCCAAATAGCTCAGTGAATTAAAGCACCTGCAAGCAGGCACAGGGGCTGACAGTTTGATACCCAGGCTTGCCATACTGGCCCCGCCCCCACGGCACGCTGAGACTGCAAATGAGACGGGGTGTGGTGGCATGTGCCTGTAATCCCAGCTCTTGGGAGGCTGTAAACAGGAGAATCACTACAAGTCTGATCTAGTAGTGAGACCCTGAACATCCTGTAGACCAATAAATACTTGAAAAAAATGTTCTACATTGCTGCCATTCCAGAAGTGCAAATTAAAACACTGAGCTTTCACCTTACTCCAGAAAAAATGGCTAGCATGCCAGGTAAGGTGGCATATGCCTACTATCCCAGCACCCGGGAGGCTGAAGCAGAAGGATCACTACAAATTCTGGGCCAGACCAAACTAAGGCCTTATCACAAAACAAAACAAAATGTTAGCATCATGAAATCAACCGATCACAAATGCTTACAAGGCTGTAGGAAAACTGGAACCTTTCTTCATTGTTGGGGGGACTGTAAACTACTACCAACCACTATGGAAATCACTGTGAAGATGCTTCAAAATGCCTAAAACCAGAAATACCATTTGAACCAGCTATCTCCCTTCTAGGTATCTTCCCAAAAGAGTTAAAGACATCACACTTCAGTAATGCATGCACACCCATGTTTCTAGCAGCACAATCAATGGCTTCATCTGGGAAGCAGTCTGTGTGTCCATCAGTGGATACACAGATAAAAAAAATGTGGCATTTCTACATGATAGAGTATTGTATGCCATAAATGACACACATGAGTCAGCTGTAGGAAAATGAATGCACTTCGAGACAGACCATAACGTTAAGTAAATCATACACATGAGCTTAAATGTCACAAGGTTTCTCTTACAGGAGAAACTCAATATATAAATAAAGAGCAAGATCAAAAGCAGACAACAAGAAAAAAGAGGGAAGTTATTGTAAACTAGGATGTCCAGTATATTTAAAGGTGTAGGATGAGTTAGAGCCTTATGTATTTCGTATGTTTTTTGGCCTGTTTGTTGAAAAGCAGGATCACACAAATCTGAGCTGCCTAGTGAGACCCTGTAGCAACAAAACACATAAAAAAAAAAAAAATTCAAATCTACTAAATTTATTCTAATATGGAAAACTTTACCAGTTTCAAAAAAAAAATAATCAGGAAAACAGTAAAAATTTTGAAACCTAACTGATATTCTAGTTAGAAGGTTAAAACTAAAGACTTAGACTAACAAATATTGGTGGTGATAGGAAGGAAATGGAACTTTCACTTTGCTAGTGGGAGTATAACTCACTGTTGGGAGCTGGAGAGTATTACGCATGCGTGACGAGGCCAGCCCAAGGTCATGGGAGCTCTTTGCTCCTCTAAGCAGGCTGTCGTAGTTTGTTAACTTTTGTTAACTGACTGCTAAGTAGGGAGGTTGAGCTTAATAACTTCTATAGGGTACAAACTCTCTGTTGTTCTTTGGCAGTTCCTCTCCTTTGCTCAAGAGAGAAAAGAGCTCTACCTAACCCAGCTTTTGGTCTCTTGTCTGTCTTTTCCTCATTCTTGTCACTGTTCCTTCTTGGGTACAACAAGAGTTCAATGGATCTCTACAACTGATTCTAATGATTTAGAAGCTAGTATGGAAGATAGCAACAAAAAAATGAATGAACTAACAATCATACTTCTAGACATAAGCTAAGAGAAATATATGCTAAAAGACAAAGCCAGGTGTAGTGGCACTACTTGTTACCCTAGCCCTTCAGTGGCTGAGGCAGGAGGATTGCTGTGAGTTTGAGAATTGCTGGCCTGGGGTACATAGCAAGTACAAGGACAGCCCAAACTGAATGTTCACAGCAACTGTATTTTAAGAAGACGAAAATTAGGAACAAGTAAAATGTCAATCAGTAAGGAAATGGAATAAAAATAACCATTTATTATAACTGAAATTAAAAGAGTGAGGCATGGTGGCACATACCTGTAATCCCAGTACTCTAGAAAGCTGAGACAGGAAGAGTAGACGTTCAAACCTAGCGTAGGCTACTTAGCAACTCAGCAAAATTCTGTTTCAAATTTTAAAAAAATAGATAAAACTTAAAAGGAGCTGGGAATATAGCTCAGTACACAGGTACTGAGTTCAATTCCCAGTACTACCAAGCAAAGGGTAAAGGTTGAATGTTGACCATAGTAACCTATTATTTGACCAGGTTGCCTTTTCCCATGTTCTCTTAGTGTGGAGCATCAAAACCCTCTTAATGTTTATCTTGCGCAGGAGTTACTTCTTCACTGAACAGGAACATGTTATTTTTTAAAAAGACAGAGCAACAATTATTTTATTCTGCCTCACATTTTAATAGAAATTTACAAAAACTTCTACTTACACTAATATACCTTGCTTCATGACACTTTTAATTACCAGCCAAAAACTACACAACTACTGGGCAGAGCTAATATTATTTAATAAATTATCAGGATTGAGGGGTGAGAATGTGCAGAATAATCAAGAGTGTTGCACCCTGGTTACTCTACACACACACAAGCTGACGAATGTTAATGGAGAGCAGTCTTAACTTATAGCGAGAGCGAAGTTTTCCACCATAAAAAGTTTGAGCTTGGTTTCCAGGTAAAATGGTACAAGGACCTCAGACTGGTTCTCTAAGTAAGAATCTGGGCAACAAAGGAGAAACTATATTCACAAAGAAAGGAATACCCCCAAGGGTTAATAAAATAAAAGCTAAAAGGCACAGCAAAACAGAAAGGTAAACAGAGAAAAGCACAAAGTTGCAGGAAATGCCAATCTTGGGCCTCTGGAGGGAATGAAATCTGATCAATTCTACCCAGAAAGTACTGGCAGTCCTAATAAAACAATAGGCCTACAGTCCTACCTACCCTCATAAGAAACCTGCTGCAAGCTCTGACCCCTCTTGCCTGGCAGGTTGGCTCTGAAATCCACCGCTGTGCTCTCAGTCTCAACCAGAACAATACAACCAGGCACCACCAAGAAAAATCTCAAAAAAAAAAAAAAGATATATTTAAAAAAAAAGAAGAAAGATCTCATTAGGGGGTCAGCCAGACAGCTCAGCGAATTAAAACACTTGCTTAGGCAGGGACCAGGGCTTGGTTCCCGGTGCTGTGTTGGCCTTGCCCCTAGGAGGTGAAAGAGACTGGGCATGGTGGCACGCGCCTGGGAGGCTGAAAACAGGAGGATCACTAAGTCTGATCTGTGTAGTGAGACCCTGTAGGCCCTGTGCTAAATACATTAAAAAAAGAAAGAAAGAAAGCTCTCGTTAGGGCACAAGACAGCTCAGCAGACTAAGGGACAGGGTTCGATCCCCAGCACCGCACGCTGCACCATTCCCCTCCCCCAGCATGCTGAGCCGGTGATCAGCCCAGGCCCGTGCTAGGGAGGCTGAAAACAGGAGGATCACGATGACTTTGAGCCGTATAGTGAGACCTTGTACCAAATACATGAATTAAAATTTTAAGAAAAGGCCTCATTGTTTGGGACTAAGCCTTTTTGCAGGTTCAAAATCACAGAATCACCACAACTCAAGGACTGTGGAAATACCTACAGTTACAAGACAGTCATGGAGCAAAGGAGGATCAATCACAGACCTGTTAAAAATGCTTAAGTCCAGGAAGGTCAGGACGTGGAGAATCCAGTGGTCAGCAGCACTGCCCTCTGCGGCAGACTTGGAAGGCGGCTATGCTCACCACTATACCACCGATGCAGGCTGCAGTGGATGTGGGGAGGCCAATGGATTGCTTGGTTCCACAGCTGCTTTCTCCGACCTGGAGTGCAGCGTCTGGCTGCCCCAGTTAGGGACAGGCCTTTGCTTGGCTGCCTGCCACTCTCCCAGGAGCATGAATGGAGGAGAACCTTCTCGAGGACATAGGGTGGCTAAGTGGCCCACACACTGCAAAATTAGTTGGGGCCACAGTGGCTCTGGGTGTGCAGAAGAAAACAAGTCTCTAGCTCTGAGGCAAAAACCTAGGGTTGACAGGCCAGGCCCAGCAGAAAACGTGACAGGGCTCAGCATTTGCACAGCACCAACCTATTTAAGGGAAGCAGAAAAGAACCACAAAGGGCCCCGATTCACTGCCCCAACTCTATACTAAGTAGATTACATTAGAGGAGCTGGACAGAAACTCTCCCAGTCCAAACAACATTGTAGGGAAGAATTTTGGTACAGATTTTTTCTTTGTTTTCTCTTCTATATCATTTTGTTTCTTTTAAAGGTTTTAAATTTTCAGAGCATTAGGTCATTCCATATTATTTTTTGCCTTTTTTGATTCTGCTATTATTCATGGTATAGTTGTTGATTTTAATTGCTTTTTACTATATTCCCGTATCTGGATTGTCTTTGTGTGGTTATTTATTGCTGCAGTTTGTTTTTTTCTGAGTGGTATTAGGGATCAAGCCCTCAAAAGAAAGCCAGTTACTCTGAAGACTCTTATGTATAAAAAGAACACCTTATAACAGATGTTCAAATCTCAACATAAAAATTCATGAGATATGAAAAAAAGTCAGCAAGATTCCTGCAGAAAATCCAAGGATATCAAAATGGATGAGAAGCTGGAAAAAAGAATTCAAAAAATGATTTTACAAATAATTAGTAACTTTACACAGGATACAAATAAACATGCACCACTGAATAAATTAAGGAGGATAATACAGAATATGAAAGGATAATTCAATAGTCTATAAATGGACCAAACAAATCTTGGAAATGACAAGCTCAGTAAGCCAAATAAAAAAACTCAGTTGAAAACCTCACAAATAGACTAGATCAAGTGGAAGAAAGAATGCCAAGGCTCAAGGACAAAATTTATGAATTATCAAATTCAGGTGGCATTAAATTATGAACAGAACATATAAAACCTGTGGGATTCAATTAAGAGAACCTACAAATACAGTGTTTTCCAGTTACTTTTCACCCAACATGAAGGAAGGAAAGGTTTACGTAGCTCACAGTGGAGGTTTCAGTCCACACTCGGCTGGCTCTAGGTAGAGCAGCACAGGGCAGAAGCTGGCGGCGGCGGCGGAAACGGTGAAGAGCAGAGGAAGGAGCCCAGCCGAGGCGCCTGTCTCTCCCTTCCTTCCTTGCTGATTGTGAAGACCAAGACCAGAGCTCCTCCAAGGAAGTGGCACAGCTGTGAAGGCTGAGTCCCTCAAGGCAGTGACACACAGAATCCTTCCTCAATACCTTTTATATCCTTTTTGTGCTGAGTCACTCAGGAGTGGCCCTCTGAGCCCCGGTCCCTGCCCCCCCCCCCCCCATCTCCATGCCCTACTCCGTGGCTTGCTTTTATAAGTGACTTGGTGATTCTGCTTTTTAGCTCTCAATTTTCTCTATTCTTTGTATTCTATTCTACTCGGGGTAGTTTAATTATAAGGTAGCATAGATTCTTTTCTGGTCATGTCTATTTGGGGTTCTAAATGCCTCCTGTACTGTATTTCTATCACTTTCCTGAGATTTGGAAATTTTTCTTCTATTATTTCACTGATAGGCTTTCTATGCCTTTATTTTATTGATTTATTATTTTTTTTAATTTTAGGGAAGGGCCTACAGGGTGTTCAGGGTCTCACTACTAGATCCGACTCATAGTGATCCGCTGTTTACAGCCTCCCAGGAGCTGGATTACAGGCGCGTGCCCACATCCAGTCTCTGCCCTCTCAGTGTCCCCCCAGGGCAGGACCAGCACGGCAGGCCTGAGATTGAACCCCTGGCCTCTGTGCCTGCTTGCAGGCGCTTTAATCCACTGAGCTATTTTGGCCCTTTTCTATGTCTTTAACTTGTTCCTTTTCTTTCTTTTTTGTCTAAACTGATTACTGTACGTGGTGGTTGATACATTGTGTCAACTTGAGGAGGAGGAAGCTTAGTCAGATTGGCTCAGCAACTTCACGCAGTGGGGCACGGAGATGGAGGGGCCCAGGGGCCAGGGCGCTGAGGGCCACTCTTGTGACTTAGCACAAAATAAAATCAGCTAGAAAATATAAAAAAGGTTACTACATATTTATTAAAGAAACAATCCACTAAGCAGTGGACCCAAACACAATTGGTTCAGCTTCAACTAGTCCATGTAGCCCAGATGCACTCCCAAAAAATCAGCAACAAAAAGTCAGACATAAATTACACTATATATCAAGTGGACTTAACAGATATCTACAGAATATCATCCAAGATATTCTTTTCATCAGCACATGGAACTTTCTCCAAAACAGATCATGTTTGTGGGCATTTGCTTAACTTTAACAAATACAGAAACAAGGAAATTTCATAGACCTCACCAGAATATAATGGAAACTATAAATTAACAGCATAAGAAAATGTAGAAAATACACAAATACACTTGGATGACCAGTGAGTTTTTTAATGAAATGCAGGAGGGAGGGACTTAAAAATTCCTAAAGTCAAATGAAACCAGAAATACAATTTAGCAAAACCTATAAGACACAGAATTTTAGGAGGCACGTTTGTAGCTATAAGTTCCTACCATTAGGAAAACAGAGATCTCAGACAAATTAACCAAAGGACAAAAAGGGGGGGAGGTGGGCAGGGCGATGGCTCAGTAGGATTAGTGCCTGCCTGGCAAGCACAAGGGCTTGAATCCAGGCTAACTAACTAACTAACTAACTAAATTTTCCTTTTTCTTTTCTTTTTTTTGGCCAGCTCAGCCCAGCCTGAGGGTGGGGCTGGCACAGCACGTCGTGCTGGGGATTGAACTGTGGTCCCCTGAGCCTGCCTGAGCCTGCCTGAGCCTGCCTATGCAGGCACTTTAGACCACTGAGCTATCTCACCAGTCCTGCTAATGAAATTTTCAAGACCTTAAAAAAATAAGAATCTCCTATCAGTAGAAGGAAAGAAAGAATAAGGATCACAGCAGCAACACATCAAACAAAAACCAAAAGAAAAACAAGAGGATCAAAGAAATAAAACAAGAGTTGGTTCTTCAAAAAGATAAATCAACAAACTCTCAACTAGATTAGGCCAAATCACAAGGGAGAGAAGAGATACATAAATTAAATTAGAGCTGAAAAGTGGGATATTATAACAAATACACTGAAATCTAAAGGATTATTCAGAAATGTAAAAAAACTGGCAATATATCAGAAAGTCTACAGAAATGGAAAAATTTCTAGATACATGTGACCTACTGAATAGATTGGCAATAGGCACTAAGCTTGAACCAGTAATATAAAGTTTCTCAACAAAGAAAAGCCCAAGACAGATCACATTCTCATAATACCAGCACTTACGAGGCTGAAGCAGAAGGACTGCAAGATTTAAATCCTTCAACTTGGCAAGACCTAGTCTCAAAATAAAAAAGGATGGGGCGGTGGTAATTAAAAAAAAAAAAAATCAACAAAGCCAGTATTAATCTATTATCAAAACCTGATAAGGGTGTAATAACAAAAAAAAATGTACACCAATATCCTTGATAAATGCAGATACAAAAATACTCAATAAAAAATTCTGAAATCAAATTAAACATCAAGAAGATCAGACATAATTATAAAGTTTATTTCATTCCAGGGATACAAGGTTGGTGCAACATACACTAAAAAATGTATTTGTCTACATATAAAGAATTAAGGATAAAATTAAGAAAAAAAATCACATGATTATCTCAAATAGGTAGTGCCTTCATAAAATCCAGCATGCTTTGTGATACAACCTGAAGAAGTTAACTACTGATGGATCATACCTCAAGACAATAAACAGCACATGCAATAAATGCATAGCCAACATGATACTACAAACATTTCCTCTAAAATAAGGAAGTAGAAAAGGCTATCCCTTCTCAGCATTTATATTTAATATAGTACTGACAGCTTGGGCCAAAGTGTCAGACAAGAGAAAGAAACAAAAAGAAATAGAAAAAAAGGAGAGGGGGAGGAGGAGAGGAAAGGAGAAAGGAGAGTGAAAGGAAATACACATCGAGGAGCCAGGGATAGAGCACAGCCCCTGCCTGGCATGCAAGCACGTGGTCCTGAGTTCAACAACTGGCACCTCCCCTGCCAAAAAAATACAAATCAAAAAGTACGAAGTTAACATCCCAGATAACATAATTCTATACCTAAAAACTCTGAAAAGTCCACCAAAAAAATCTAGAACTGATAAATTCTACAAAGGAACAGTTACAAAATCAATAGAGAAAAACCAGTAGCTTTCCTATGCACTAATAAACTTACTGAAAAAGAAATCAGGAAAATGTGAGTCCAGCCTGGGCAACTTAGCAACAATCTCAAAAACTATTTCTAGAAAGCATAAAGGCTCTGGAGTCAATCTACAGTATTGAAGAAAGAGAGAGAGAGAGACAGACAGACAGACAGACAGACAGACAGACAGAGCAGGGAAGAAAGGGTGGGGGGTACTCCTACTCAAAACAGCCTCAAAGAAAAGTACTGAGGAGCAAACCTAAGCAAGGAGGTGAAAAACTTCTACAATGAAAATTCTAACATACTGAAAAAATAAATTGAGGAAGATTCTAGAAGATGGAAAGGACTTCCAAGTTCATGGATTGGCAGAATTTCTGCTGGATGTGGTGGCTCCCGCCTGAAATGCCAGTGCTTGGAAGCAGGGGGGTTACTACAAGTCTGAGGTCAGCCTGGGCTACAAAATGAATTGGAGGACAGTCTGAACTACATAGCAAGACCCTGTCTCAAAAGATCAAAACAAACAAGCAAAAATGGCATCTATAATCCTAGCACAATGAGTTCAAAGCCCTGTATTAAAAATGAAAAAAGAGACCATGTATAAGAAGCAGTTGACCTGGCCATTCTTAACAGGATGATCAGAGAAGACCTCACCAAGCATGTCCAATGAGACAGAGGCCAGAGATATATAGGAGGCTAAACTGTGGGGTTATCTGGTAAGATACAGTTCACCTACAAGTAACAGCAAGCAGGAAGTCCAGTCTGTGGTTCTTACGACTGATTTACATTGTATTTCATGGTCTAAACAAGCATGGGTGAGAAGGAAGTTATACAGGGGTTAGACAACAGCCACAGACAGATCCCAGATTTCTGCTCCCAACAGCATGGGCAGAGCTGCAGTCTGACGTTTGGCCCCCACAGTGGTAGCAGTGGGAGGTGTTGTGCACCTATTAGTGAGGCCTAAGAGGACATCCTAAGTCACTAGGGTGTGCCTCCAAAAGCAGCCATGGGCCTGTGGTCTCTAGTTGTTTTCTGGCTGCAATATGCCCTCACTCCAACATGCACTCCCACTGTGATGCTGTTCCCCCCCCCCCCCCCCC
>PVKA01017988.1:16369-28671 GCA_004027165.1 Ctenomys sociabilis | reverse complement strand
AAACTTGCCATTCCCGTGCTCAGCCTCCCAGAGTGCTGGGATTATAGGAATGCACCCCTGCACCCAATTCACATTTCCTCTTTATAAAATTAAATGCCTCAGGAATTTCACTGTAGTAACATAGAGCTGTCTAATCTGGAGTAAGCACTGAATAATTAGTTTCAAGCATACTCTGACTTCTTATCTTGGAAGGACCATCCAGGCTGAGAGGAAGTAAGGGGGGCAAGAGGCAGAAGTAAGCAGACCAGGAATAAGTGAGAGCAGACATTCAGGCTGACATGGACTTGGACCACACTCTGGATGATACCAATGAAGAGATGCAAAGCGGTCACATTCCAGAAGTACTTTCAAGATGTAGCTCCCAGGAATGACTAATGAATCAGCAAAATGCACATTATAAAGGGGAGGAGCACAGTGGGCTAGAAAGCACTAGGCTGGGTAACCATGGGAGGGATGGAGTGCACTGAGGAAGTCTGGGAGCAGCAGGCTGACATGGAAGGTGGCAGCACAAGGAAGCAGTCTCCTTTTGGACATGTTCAACTACAGCTGCTCTTGAGAGGTCCATGAAGAGACGTAAAATAAGCAGGCAGATATGAGTCTCAAGTTTTGGAGAGAAATCCAGCTGAAGATTTAGATTTGGAAGCCATGAATGTAGCAATGCTACTTAAAACCAAGGAGGTATTTTAAAATTCAAATACCTTAAAATGAGCTAGGTGAAAATATTAATTCCCAAATTAATGCTTAGACTTCAACTGAACTAGTAATTTTCCCTTTCTACCACCCTTAGAATTTATATCAAAGCGAGTTGGCATTACAATGACTAATCATCACTAATACTAATAGCACTACAATGACCTATTCAACATAGGTTGTGAGACCTCTCAGAGCTGGAAAGACTTTCACAGATAAATCAATACACTCATTTCTATAAATGGCAAATAAAGTCCCAAAGAGCTTCACTGACCTTCTCAAAATGATCCAGGGAAGGAGACTCAGGTGCCAGACACACACGCATGCAGCCCCATGAACTTTCCTACAAAGGGTTTCTGGTCCTGAATAAATAACTTTGACTTGAGAAAGGACAGAAAAGTCCTGCCTGGTTGTTGGCTATTTGAGTAACTTGACCTTAGAATACAGTTCAAAACCAGCAGTCAAAACAGGCTTTTTTTTTTGAAAAAAACAAGTAGCCATTAAATCATGCAATTCATTGAGTTGTCTTTCTAACCAAAGTCCCTGCAATGTTTGTTCTGATCTGAAACATGCAAGTGCCAGTGCAGTCCCTGAACTAAACAGGCAGAGGCTCAGCAAAGCACACAGCTGTTAGCACTGCGGTCACCAATGCACAAGAGGGCAGCAGGATACTAAGTGGAAGCAAATACAGAGTAGTAACAACAGAACTCTTCTTCATTTCTTTGTCCTAGGTATTGCCCTGAATATGTTGTAGATTTCATTACCAGTCCTTACAACAATCCTATCAATAGTAGTATTCCTTTTTTTTTTCAGATGCAGAAACAGAAGCCAAAAAGGTTAAACATCAACATTACTATTATATCAGAATTAGTAAAGCCAAGAGTTCACATCTATCTACCTCAATTCAGGGCTAGTATGTTTAAACATCACAATCACGAGTAAAGGTGAAATTATATTCTACATTCTTTTCGTGAGATGCTATTATAAAATACTTAAATTCTTAAAATTGGAATACTTGGGAGAAAATTCAAACCTTGATGGTAGCTAAACCAAAGAGAATTATAAAAATAATAATATAGCATATAGCCAGGCATGGTGGTGCACACTTATAATCCTAGTACCGAGGAGGCTAAAGCAAGAGGATCACAATTTTGAAGCCAGCCTAGACTATATAGATGAGTTCAAAGCCAGCCTGAACTACATAGCAAGACCCTATCTCAAAAATCAAAATAATAATAATAATGATACAGATGAAGCATGGCTGCTGTGGAGGACCATCTGAGCAGCTCTGTCTCCATCTTGGCTGAGCCTGACCCTATTTGCTTGTATTGATATGTACCGAGCTGGATAGGACTTCTCTTTACCCTTTCAATTGGCCTTAAGCAATGCATATTGGTCTTTAATATGAGCCATTAATCATCAGTTGAGACAGGATGAAGAGCCAATGCTCCAAGCTGTCAGCTGGGATTGCCAGAGGCTATCACTTCTGGGGCTTGAAAAATTACACATTAGAGCTGAAACACCAGACCCCAAAACATTAGATACTATTTCAACAGTGTAATGCAAATTACTTTTCCTGCATATCCTTCCCTCCGCATATGACAGAGGTTAATGCAGGTCACCTGCCTAGCTCTCACAGCACTCATCTACTTCCCACAAATCTCAGTCATTCATCCTCAAGCCACTCCTCCCTTACAACAGAATAAAACCCAGGTTCAGCCCTGGGTCAAGGCCCTTGTTCTGGAAAGCCGTCTTTGGACAGGACTTAGGACTCCTTGAATCCCCATAATTATAACTATGCTTTAGTGTCTTTATTTCACCATGGGTTGCACTGGAAGTGGTAGACTAGAATTTACCTCATGGGATTCCAATAACGTATTTTGGGGATTACTAATATAAACTTCTTGAACTGAGACAAGGACCAAAGGGGCTTCCTACAGCTGCTATGCAAAAACAGAGAAAAAATACTTTCCTATTTGAAGTAAGAATGATATTCCACTTACAGACACATTTCTGTAGCCCCAGCTACTAGGGAGGCTGGAGGGAAAGAATACTCAAGGCCCAAAGGGAGAGCCAGCCTAGACAGTACAAGACCTGCTTCAATGCTGAACACAATAGGTTTTTAAAAACATTTTAAATAAAACTGTATTAAGGGAAAAACAAGCAAGCAAGCAAACAAAAAAAAAAAAAAAAAAAAAAAAAAAAAAAAAAAAAAAAAAAAAAAAAAAAAAAAAAAAAAAAAAAAAAAAAAAAAAAAAAAAAAAAAAAAAAAAAAAAAAAAAAAAAAAAAAAAAAAAAAAAAAAAAAAAAAAAAAAAAAAAAAAAAAAAAAAAAAAAAAAAAAAACCTTGTTCTTTGAAGATAAAAGGCAAAGATCAGGAGAAAATGTAAAAGCTACGTGTTTGTATTTGAAAACGTCTGAAATTGTCTGTATCTTGTGTTTTTTCTTTTATTTTATTGAGAAACAAATAGCAATGAGACAGTTTCAAAACTGATTAACAGGACAGTTTCAATAATTAATACATTGTACATTGTTACCTTCTTAGTGGTTATTCACAGTATAAGAAGCAGACAGGATATCCTGTCCAAACACTATTAGTACAAATCTTTCTACTCATTGAATTAAGCCAAAGTAGCTACATATCTATCTTCACTATTCTGTATAAACAAATATAAAATGGTCCTTCCTTTGTATTCCCTTATTTTTGTTTAGTCCTGTCAGAGATGGGTATTCCATTGGTATCTAAATACTGTAGGTATGAGAATTCAGCAAAACAATCCAACACAGTCCAGCAGTCCACAACAGTAGAGGGTTATCCACAGAAGTTGTTGACTTGAGCCTTTCACAACTCAACATATTAATATGGCTTTACTTTACATATCGTATTTTTATACTTTTCTGCTGAATAGTTAAGACCAAGATATAAGAAGAAATATAACTTTTGTATTTGATAAGGTCAGACAAAGGTCTGCTCTCTAGAATTTATAAAGAACTAAAAAACATTAGGGCCCCTAAATTTAACGACCCAATCCAGAAATGGGAATCTGAGATGAACACACACTTCTCAGAGGACAAAATTAAAGAAGTGAATAAATATATGAAAAAATGCTCCACATCACCAGCCATCTGTGAAATGCAAATTAAAACAAAACTGAGATACCATCTCACCCCAGAAAGAATGGCTATCAACCAACAACAAATGTTGGAGAGGCTGTGGGGAAAAGGGAACCCTTCTCCACTGCTGGTGGGAATGAAGACTGGTGCAACCATTACAAAAATCAGTGGAGACTCCTTAAAAAACTAAGACTGGAAATCTTTCTCCCTACTGGAAATTTTCCTGGAGGAACTGAAACATCATATCATAGTGATATATGTGTACCTATGTGTATAGCAGCACAATTTGTGATAGCAAAATCTTGGAAACAACCAAGATGCCTATCACATGAGGAATGGCTGAAAAAGATGTGGTATTTTTTATCTTGGAATTCACTTAACCAAGGAAGTCAAAGATCTTTTCACAGAAAATTACAACACCCTAAGAAAAGAGATCATAGAGGATTTCAGAAAATGGAAATATATTCCCTGCTCTTGGATAGGAAGAACCAACATCATGAAGATGGCCGTACTCCCAAAATTGTTGCACAGATTTAACATAATCCCTATCAAACTGCCACCAACATACCTCCCAGACTTAGAGAAATCGTTCCTAAAATTTATTTGGAACCACAAATGACCTAGAATAGCAAAGGCAATCCTAGTCAACAAAGACAAGGCAGGAGGCATCACAATTCCTGACTTGAAATTATAATACAGAGCCACTGTGATAAAATCAGCATGGTATTGGCAATGAAACAGACCTGAGGATCAATGGAATAGATTAGAAGACGCAGAGGGTTCCGTTAACACACTCAGCCACCTGATCTTGGACAAAAGGGCCAACCATGCTTACTGGAAGAAAGATAGCCTCTTTAATAAATGCTGCTGGAAAAACTGGCTTTCTACATGCTGAAAACTAAAACTTGACCCAGGTCTATCACTATGCACTAAGCTAAAGTGAAAATGGATAAAAGACCTAAACATTAAAATAGAAACAATTTCCTGGAAGAGAAAGTAGGAGGAACTCTTGAAGACATAGGGGTAAGGCAAAGAGTTCATGAACAAACATGTATTTGCATGGGAAACACTTGAAAGAATTAATAACTGGGATCAACTCTTATTGAGAAGTTTTTGTACATCAAAAGAAATTATCAACAAAGTGAAAAGACAACCCACAAATATTAAAAAAATCTTAACTAATAAGCACTCAGACAAAGGTCTGCTCTCTAGAATTTATAAAGAACTAAGATATATTAGGGCCTTCCAATTTAAAGAACCAATCCAGAAATGGGCATTCCAGATGAACACAGACTTCTCAGAGGACGAAATTAAAGAAGTGAATAAATATATGAAAAAAATGCTAGACACCACTAGTCATCTGTGAAATGCAAGTTAAAGCAACACTCCAGAAAGAATGGCTATCATAAACAAATCAACCATCAACAAATGTTGGAGAGGATGTGGGGAAAAGGGAACACTTCTCCACTGCTGGTGGGAATGTAGACTGGTGCAACCATTGTGGAGTTCAGCGTGGAGACTCTTCACAAAAGTAGGACTGGAAATCCCATTCAAGCCGGCTATCCTGCTACTGGGAATTTTCCTGGAGGAACTGAAAACATCATACCATAGTGATATATGTGTACCTATGTGTATAGCAGCACAATTTGTGATAGCCACTCTTGGAAGCAACCAAGATGCCCATCACATGAGGAATGGTTGAAAAAGATGTGGTATTTCTATATAATGGAATATTACTCAGCTATAAAGAATGATCAACTTGAAGCATTTATATTGAAGTGGATGCCACTTGAACATATACTCATAAGTGAAATAAACCAGACACACATGTACAAATATCGTATAGTCTTCCTAGTATAAGAAATCAAAAGAAGAAATATAAATAGAAATGTATAACAACAACTAAAAAGAATTTAGTCAGATAGGGTAAACTGAACTGCATATGTTGCATGGTACTAATCAGCTTCTCTTCTGGATGGTTAACAACCTAAGCTCACAGATCAAAAATTGGAGAAATGAAAAGGACGCAAGGTCAACCAACATTTTGGCCCTAGTCTTTAAAGGTCAGCGAAGACTCAGGACACAGGAGAACCTGTACTGTAACATCATGGAACTCAGTTGTGCCCCAGATTTTCTGATCAAGGAGATTATGGAGCCACAGAGGAATACGACTGATGATCTATAGTGTGCCTAAGGAGAGTCACATGGAGAGAAAACTTTCTCTCAGGCTCTCATAGAGAGCAAACTGGTCAAGCAATGGCCATGACTCAACCACATGGCTGACACTGACAAAGGATCTACAGAGTGAGGTACAGACTTACAGGATAAACCCTGAGGGGACTCGACTGACCTCATCAGATACAAAAGCTACATTTTTTGTTATATAAGTCTTGCCTTATCTCGGTCTTAACCATCCAGCAGAAAAGTATAAAAATGAGGTATATAAAGTAAGGCCATAATATTAAGCTGAGCTGTAAATGGCTCTAGTCAACAACTTCTTCAGATAACCCACTATTATTGTAAACTGCTGGACTGTGTTTGATTGTTTCACTGAGTTCAGGCACCTATAATAACTGAATGACAATGGAATGCACATCTTTGACAGGACTAAACAAAAAAAAAGGGGATACAAAGGAAGAACCATTCTGTGTTTGTATAAACAGTACAGTTAGGATAAATATGCAGTACTTCTGCATAATTCTATGAGAAGCAAGATTTGCACTAATAGTGTTTGGACAGGATATTCTGTCAGCATCTTGTACTATGGGCAACCACTAGGAAGATAACAAGGTAGAAAGTATTAATTATTGAAACTGTACTATAATTCAGCTTTAAAAAACAAGATAAGCATACAGCTACATTCTCTTAATTCATTGATTAGAGACATCTGCTCTAACACTGTTTGTAAGTAGAATATCACATATGACAAAAAACCACTGTGAAAACAATATGCAATGTATTAATTATTGAATCTGTCCTGTTACTTTGATTTGAAACTGTCTCATTGCTATTTGTTCTTCAATAAAATGAAATAAAATAAAAAAATTTTAACATTCATCCTCTAAAAAAAAAATGTGGTATTTTTATACAATGGAGTATTATTCAGCTATAAAGAATGATAAACTCGAAGCATTCATATTTAAGTGGTTGCCATTTGAAGATATAAACGAAATAAACCAGACCCACATGTGTTAATATAGTATAGTCTTCCTAGTATAAAAACTCAGAAGAAGCAATGCAAATAGAAAGGTATAATGCAATTAAAAGGAAAGCGAGAACTTGAGGATTGGACAACAAGGAGAGGGCAATTGATTAATTTGGAATATTCAGTTTTTAAACACCAGAAAGGCACTTAGGATGATAATGACAGATGACAAAGACAAAAAGCTCGAAAAACAAAAATTACCTTACATTTAATCGTAAGGTTACACTTTCTCCCTTTATCCTAAACCAGCGTTCACACAAGCAATAATATCGGCTTAGCTTCATTTCCTCTATTATTTCTGCAGATGAAGTAGCACAGCATTTTGCACGTGACGAACCTCTAAGAACTGGTACATTGCAAGGACGATGGTACTAATTCTAACAGGCCAGTACAAAGAGAAACAAATGATGAAGTCCATCCTAAACCTACAAAAAATGCTTCTACTTCACCACACCATTGTAATGAATGACAACACAGCTTATTCTTTTGGGGGGGAATGACAGGCAGAGGAGAAAACAACTATTCCAAGGCCTCCTTCTAAGTCATCAAGAGGTCTGTGAGCTTAATAATGCTCAGCACTTGCTTTCAACAAACAGATGGTTTATCTGCCCTGCTTCCTCTTGGCTAGAAGAAAGGTGATTATGCTTTCAGTACCAGCTGAAGAAACATAAGAAAGCTTTGACAGTTTTACTGTCTTGGAAAGCTCAAGTAGCCCATGTCTTCCTAGAAACATGGCTTTATCCTCTTAAGAGTCTTCAAAACTTACCACTGAAGGGCTTTATGGTGAGAAAAGCAATAAGTGTAATCCTAAGAATCAGACTACAAATGCCCATCTGAAAACTCACTGCTGATGAATTTTACAATATGAAAATAATTACAGCAAGCCAACAATCTTAGGGTTTCTTAATCTAGGAAAGTATACTTTCTTTGTGAGATCTCACTTAAGGAAATAACAGGCCAATTACTACAATGTTTAAATTTTAGAATTAAGTTGTATGAGGCAACAGTGCTACATCTGATCATTTTAAAATGCAAATCTATCAATAGATGCGCAATCCCACAGGAAGAAATCTGTGCACATATTCTAAGCAATATGAAGTATCTCCAACAATGTTCCCCATAAGCCAGAAGGTGATGCACCTAACATACTGGCACATGACCCTCACATAAACATATTGTGTTCTTAATAAAAATTACTATTTATATAGTTAAAACTAAAAATAATTTAAGACATTGTTCCTTAAACTTTCATATCCCTTTTATTGTTCATCATCTTTTATATCCCAAACTTGTTTTCACATGTTCATAGGAAGCAAAGCTACACATCAGAGGCTTATGAAGTAAAAGCAAGTATGTATTTCACATGGTACAACATGTAATACATGCTCAGGAAGTCAGATTAAGAATTAATGCATTAAAACATAGCTGATGGACCAATTACATGTAAATGCATAAACATGGATTAGAACATACATGCATCTGTCACCTCGTTCTGTCACTGAAATGGCTTAGAAGCAGTAATAGCTGAGGGGTAATAACTACAGCAGATCCTGGCTTCTAAACACCATACTCCAATAAAAGAAACTAGGACTCAAAAGCGACATGGCTAATTTTAGGACTAGAGCAAAAAGAATTACAAGATAAATGACAAATATAGTATCTTTAAGGCACCAAAAGGCATCAAATCTGCATTTTTAACTCTTAATAGTTCTTCCTTAAACAGAATTTTTGTTAAATAAAGGAAGAAAATCATATTATTGGGTTTTATATTTTCTTGTCTGAATAATAACCATTGTCATTTCTTCTACCCTAAAATATAGAACCCTGTATTCCCTAAGTAAAAAAGAACACAGAGGGGACACACCAAAAAGCAAAGTGGTTATAGGTTAGTCACAAAATTAAATCATACCGTGCAAGTTTCAAGCTTTTTACCAGTTCATCTAATAAACGGTTATTTTTCAGGTCTGGCTCTGTGACTGTCTAGAAAAGAAAAACAGCAGATGGAAGAAGGTCAAAAACAATAATTAACTTGCCATAATCTTGTTTTTGAAACTGCCTGACCCATTCTCTTGAGATGTTCCATACCACTAAGTCTTCCAGGAAAGCCTCAAAATAAAGTTCATTTTCTCATCCTAATCATTATTTAAAGAGTGAATCGGCACCTGCTAACTGGAAGTCTGATAAGAACTCTCAAAACCATCTGTTAAAATCATGTATTATTTACTCTGCACTAAGATAAAACCTAATATGAGCAGGAATTTTTATTCAAAATGCCAGCACTCAGCTTGCTCTAATGTTTTCTTGCAAGGATCAGGGAGACGTTCTTTTAAGTAAGAGGGCCATAAAGTTTTCAAAGAGAGTTTAAAACTATGACTAGTTTTCAGCAAGAGAAAAGTGTGAAGCCCAGCACTTCCTTAGCATGAATACCGTGTGCCTCCGTGACAAGGGCCATCTCAGCAAAGACAGAAGCCCGGCGGCAGCGGCCCTGGACCTGGGGCCACACTGTGCCATTTTCTGCCCAGCACTACAGTTCAGAACAGTTTGGTGATACCCTGATACAATGAACCTACGGGAGGGGCCCCATTAGTCAGACCGTCATCTAGTCCTGGTGTACTTTCCATGACTGCCCCTTTTCTCTTTATTTTCATTCATGTTTGATTTCCATCAGTCCACCTTCCCAGTCATTCTCACTATAGTGCCTGAAAGGATTTCATATCCTTAACAAAAAACGCCCTGGTGTTCTCACCAAAGGTGTGGTTCAAGAAAGAGACAAAGGACTGGTTAGGCTGCGTTAAGCCAATGGTCATTCATCTCTACCTTCGAATTAACACCTACACTAGTCATTTGTAAATGAATAATCCAACAAGCAGTTTACACCAAAAGTGAAAAATTATTTTTAAAATAGAGCCATAAAAATATAGTTCATAGTAAAGAACACCCTATCCTGATCTTAAACCCAGTTTTTACTTCCTAAAATACATTTAGGTTATCAGCATAATGAGAAACTGAACAAAGCCTTACGTGTACTTTATAGGTCCTTTGTGAAAATGCCTTTCATATAGTCTAACTCAATAACTACTACTGCTCATCTTCCCATGTGTTCTCTTTTTTTTCATGTATTTGGTACAGGGTCTCACTACACAGCTTGGACTCGTAGTGACCCTCCTGTTTTCAGCCTCCCCAGTGTTGGGACTACAGGCGTGCGCCACCATTGCTGGTCTTGATGGCTGGCTCAGTGTGCCTGGGATCAGGGCCAGAGCGGCGTGTGGTGCAGGAGATCGAACCCCGCTTCATACACGGCCCATGTGCTTTTGAATGAGCATGAAGCTGAAATATGTGTGTAAGTTAAAAATAAATAAACAAAAACTCACCACACAGCATGTTGGACACTGAGTTTTATACGACAGAAATTTTCTTATACAGAGAGAACAATCTGTAAAACACAAAATGTAATATAAGTTAAATTATATTATAATGTAGGAATCTGGCTTTTAACAAAATGTGATTTAAGACACTGAAAATTTCCCTTACCTAAAATGAATTATAATCTTAACTTTCTAGAGCCTCTGATCTATACACAATGACACGTAATGAAATGGCATTTTGAGGAAAGGGAAATACATTAAATATAATGAACGAGTCCCTAGGATTCAATTTCATACAGCATTTATCACCCTCTCTTTTCTATTTGCAAGGGATAGGAACATGCATGCCAAAACCCGGGTTGGGTACTGCACAAACGTCTCAGATAGCTGTACTGCCTGTGATGCAAAAATAAAAATTCTGAAAACAAGACATTTATATATGAAGAACTGAAATATACCAAGGTTATCAAGTGAGCAATTTCCACACTGTTACTCGCAGGTAAGGTCCATCATCTCATGCTTCGTAAGCAAGAGCTGTTTTATCAGTTTTCAGCTTTTCTTTCTTGTTAGGACAGAAAGGCAACTCCCAAGGGCCTTATAATGTCAAAGTGGCCCCTCCTGTTTCTTTCCCAGAAGAACTTAACCTGTCCCTTGTTTATCCTTTTGTAACACTTCTCTTCATTTTCGCAGAGTCTGGTCAGACTTTATTTCTGGATATCTACATGGAAACTGTACTGTATCTAAATCATATTGTCCCCTTATATCTAGGCAAAATGATTCCTCCTTTTTTCTTTGTGTTACACTGAGGACTGAAGTCATGGATGCTCTATCACCAAGCTGTATCACCATCTTTTTATATTTAATTGTGAGGGTCTGGATTAAGTTGCCTAAGCTGGTTGTGATTATGCAATCCTCTTGCCTCAGCCTCTTAAGTAATTAAAACTACACATATATGACATCATGCCCAGCAAGCTGATCTTTTCAACAGGTTACCTGAAGTCAGCTGGCTCTGGCTACTTGGAATTAGCTGCCAGCAAGAACCATTCTGCTAGTCATCCCTGATCTTCTTTGACTAAGAGACCATTCACTCAACCTTGAGGGAGAGGAATTCAATTTATGCCTATTTGTGCTGAAGTGTCTATGAATCAGTATACCAAGCTGTACTGTGCCTCACTGCCTAGGTAACTTCTACAGGGTAAGGGTTCTTCCTTTCATTTTGTGTGACCTTTAAAATAGAGATGGAGAAAAGAGATACTGTCATGACAAAGATCATGGGAAGAAATTCAAGATCACCAAAGCAGCACTCCAAATTGTTCTGAAGGACATTATAGCAAGAGAAAACAATGACTAGAACTCCAACACAATTCAATGCAAGGCAAGTAGTTAAACAAAAGGGGGGAAAATGGTAACCAACAATAGGAAAATAACATGACAAGGATAAGTCAACATTTATAACCAGCAATATAAATGGTCTCACTCACCAATCAAAAGAAACAGACTGGTACAATGGATCAGTAAGCAAGATCCAGCCATATGCTACAGAAAAGAAACATTTAATTCTGAATAAATTCATAGGCTGAAAGTCAAAGGACAGAAAACAATATTCCATGCAATGGCAAGCCACAAAGAACTACCACATGGGTAGTTATTCTATTTACAAAGTAGATTTCAAGCTAAAATTGATTAAGAGACAAAGAAGATCACTACAACCTTTTAACAATCCAAGAGGAAGAGATAATAGTCATAAATACATATGCACCAAATACTAGTGCACATCACTGCATAAAACAAATACTAATGGACATGAAAAACCACATATGCACTAATACATTTGCAGTCTAGACCTCAGTACCCCATTATCACAACTACATCAAAGAGACCAAAAAAAAAAAAAAAAAAAAAAAAAAAAAAAAAAAAAAAAAAAAAAA
>PVKA01017988.1:0-16269 GCA_004027165.1 Ctenomys sociabilis | reverse complement strand
AAGGAACTAAAAAAATATCCTAGGCATATTATCAGAACACAGTGCATAAACTGCAAAGTCATGGCAAAGAAACCACAAGAACTTCATGAACACATGGAAAGAACACTCCCCTAAACAACCAATGGGTCACAGATGAAACTAAGGAAAAACTTAAGACAGTTTCTACAATTAAATGATAATGCCAATACAACATAGTGGAACTTATGGGGCACAGTGAAAGCAGTCCTACTAGGGAAATTTACAGAAATGAATTACCATAGCAAAAAGAGTAAGTTTAAATAAAGAATCTAATGTTGAGACTCAAGCTTCTAGCATATGAGCAGTCAATACCAAAGCCCGAACAAGGGAAGAAGTTATAAAGATAAAATGAAGAGCTGATTCTACTGAAATTGAAAGGAAACAGTACCAAAGTCCTAGAAGCAAGCATTAGCCTGATACCAAAACCAGAGAAAGATATAAAAAGAAGGAGAACTACTTCCCCTAATGAAAATAGGTGCCAAAATCTTCAATATGATACTGGCAAACAAATGAAACAAAGCACTAAAAATATAATACACCATGACCAAGTAGAATTTATTCTACAGATGCAAGGATGGTTCAACATACCCAAATCAATAAATGTAACATATCAACAGAGGCAAGGATAGAAACTGTATGATTGACTCAATAGATGCAGAAACAGCATTTGACAAAGTCCAACACCCATTCATGATAAAAATTCTATAAAAAATTGAAACAGATGGATCTTTAACCCAATCTGATAAAAGCCATCTGTGGCAAACCAACAGCCAAAATCATACTAAATGGACAAATACTGAAAGCTTTCACTCTAAAATCAAGAACAAGACAAGGAGGTCCACTATCATGACTCTTATGCAATATAATTCTGGAAACATGAGTCAGAGCAATTAGATAGGAAAAAGAAAAGGAAAGTAATAAGGATAGGAAAGGAAGAAGCTATCATTTTTTTGCAGATGGCATGATACTCTACATGGAAGACCCCAAAAACCCCCTAGATTTAATAACCAAATTCAGTAGCATATCTATATACAAAGTAAACACTCATAATTCAATAGCACTCCTATACACAAATAACAAATTGAAAGAGAAATTAGGGAATCAACCCTTTCACAATAGCATCCAAAAAACTGAAATACCTAGGAATCAATCTAATAAGGAAATAAAAGATCTTTACACTGAAAATCAAAGTACTTTGAAAAAGGAGATCAAAGAGGACAGCAGAAAATGGAAAGATATCTCTTGTTTTGGGTAGGAAGAACCAATACACTGGCCATACTTCCAAAGTTGTTATACAAATGCAATATAATACCAATCAAAATAACAATAGCGTATCTCACCGAATTACAGGAAACAATTCCACAATTCATTTGGAACCAGCAATGACCTGGAATAACAAAAGCAGTTTTGGGCAACAAAACCAAGGCTGAGGACATCACAATCCCTGACTAGAAATTATACTACAAAGCTACTGTTAAAAAAAATAGGACGGTATTGAAGAAAAAAGAAATCAGATCCGAAGATCAATGGAACAGATTAGAAGATACAGAAACAACTCTAAACGCATCAGCCTCTTTACCTTTGACAAATGATCCAAAAATCTTCACTGGAAGATACTTCTAAATAAATAATGCTGGAAAAAGCTGGCTTTCCATATGCCAAATATTAAAACTAGACCCATGTCTTTCACAAAACTAAAATTGAAGTGGATCAAAGATTTAAATATTAAAACAGAATAATAAATCTGTTGGAAGATAGAATATGTAGAAATTAAAGACTTTAGTGTAGGCATAGACTTTATGAACAAAACCCTGACTGTACAAGAAATACTACAAAGAGCGACAACTGGTATCCCATTTTATTAAAAAGTTTTTGCACAGCTAAAGAAACCACCAACAGAGTTAAAAGACAACCCACTGTGTGGGAAAAATTTTTTTTCCAGCTGTTCCTCAGACAAAAGACCAATGTCTGGAATATATAAAGAACTTAAAAAAAAATCAGACCCCCTCGACCCAATAAAAAAATGGGGATCTTAAATGAATACACACTTCTCAGATTAAGAAGCAAAAGCAGGAAATAAACAAATGAAAAAATGTTCAACAACAGTGTCATTTGAGAGATGTAAATGAACACAATTCTGAGATTCCATCTCATTCCAAAAAGAATGGCTAAAAATAAAGACTAAAAGAAAATTAAGTTGTGAACCTATCGTACATACAAGCATTTAGTTAAGTATAGCAATTCAAAATGACCTGCATCCATCCAAAATAAGTTCTTCCTTCAACATTATTTCTACTTAAAATCTGCTAGAATAGCAAAGTAAAATTTGTTTTATGCATGAGTTAATATCACTTGCTCAGCAAATACAAGTTGGTTTGCTTTAGGCAAGATTTTTTAAAATTAATTTTATTGAGAAACAAATAGCAATGAGACAGTTTCAAAACCAATTAGTAGGACAGTTACAACAATTAATACATTGCATATTGTCTTCGTAGTAGCTATTCATAGTACAAGATGCAGATATGATATCCTGTCTAAACACTATTAGTACAAATCTTTCTTCTCATTGAATTAAAAGTATCTGTATATCTATCCTATTTTGCATATAGACATACAAAATGGTCCTTCATTTGTATCACCTTTTTTTTGTTTAGTTTTGTCAGAGATGGGTATTCCATTGCCATTTAAATATTGTAGGTGCGTGAAGTCAGCAAAATAATCCAATACAGTCCTGTAGTTCATAATAGTAGTGGGTTGTTCATACATAGGACTGGCAATGTCCGAAGTTGTTGACTTGAGCCCTTTACAACTCAGCATATTAATATGGCTTTACTTTTTATACCTTGTTTTCATACTTTTCTGCTGCATGGTTAAGACTTAAGATAATGCAAGACCTATATAAAAAGAAATGTAACTTTTGTATCTGCCAAGGTCAGTCAAATCCCCTCAGGGTTTACCCTGAAACCCTGAACCACAGTTTGTAGATCCTTTGTCAGTGTCAGCCATGTGGATGAGTCATGGCCATTGCTTGACCAATTTGTTCTCTGTGAAAGTCTGATATTTTCTGTGCATGTGCCTCTCCTTAGGCACACTCTACATCATCAATCACTTTCTTCTGTATCTCCTTCATCAGTAAATTTGGGACACAACTGAGTTACTGCCATACTGTCTCTCAAGTAAATGTTTGTTTAAAAAAAAAGTAATAAATGAAAACAAGAGACAAGAAAAAAAAAAATGACATAGGACTGTCCTGCTAAAATGTTGTATATGGTTCGATTCCTAAATTTCTGTGTAAAAATATGTTAATTGCTTATTTCTATTTTTTAAAATACTTTATTTTTTTTTCCTTTACATTCTATAGGGATTTAAAGTTTAACATACCAATACTCATTGGAAAATACCTGTTCCATGTTATGTCTAAGATGTTTGATATTCAGACAGGTTAAGCTCAACTGCCTGTGTTTAGGATAATTATATTATTAAGCTTCTCTTCTGGAGGGTTAACAACTTAAGTTTGCAGACGAAAAATTAGAGAGAAAAAAGGGCAACGAGGACAGCCAACATTTTGGCTCTAGCCTTTCAAGGTCAGTGAGGGCTCAGGACATAGGAGAACCTGTACTATAACATCCTGCAGGCAGGATTTTTTTAATGGAAGAAATACACTAGAAAGTAACAGTTTTGCTTAGTGTAGGAAGCCCTTTATTATTGTTTCAAAAAACAAAAGCCTGGCTGATCTGATGTTTTACATTCTCCTTTACCAAAATCTCCATGACATGATGTTTCTTGATGGGTTTTTATATATACAAACATTGTCAAGCTGTGAAAGAAAATGGCTGGAGGTGTGCTTTGTGTGAAAGGTGAACAATAAAGTATCTGTATGTTCTCTAAACAAAATTAAAAAATGTCTTAAGACCAGCAATTCCATTTGATCCAACTACTCCTCTTCTTGATATCTTGAATTAAAAGCATCACCCCACAGCAACACACACATAAATATGTTTGTAGCAGCACAGGTTGTAATAGCTAGCTTGGAAAGAGCACAAATGCCCATTAACTGATGAAGACACAAAGATGTGTAGACACAAAGATGTGTTCTTCATATACAATGTAGTACAACCCAGCCATAAAGAAGGATAAACCTGAGATATTTCCAGGCAGATGGATGCATCTTGAGACCATAAGTGAAATAAATTTGAAAACCTATAAATATTGCATCATCTCTCTGGTATGAGAAATGGAAAGTATAATAAAAACCAAATATGTAATAGATATTGGAAAACAGGTAGAAAATGTTCAAATAGGAAGGGGAACAAGAGGGGATGGGAAAAACAAGGAATAAGAAAAAATGGAAACAAAACTATAAGTAAGGATTGGACAAGGTGCTGAAGGGAAAGGAGGGGAATGGGAAAAAATAATCAAGATATGTCACGTAAGAGTATAAATTCCCTGGGACAACTGTGATTATGTATACCTAAAATGTACCAATAAAATTACAGTACTGTATACAGTATTTTATTAAATTAAATTACATAAATATAATAGAATATTTAGGGTTTAAACTATAAAAATAGGCACTTAAAGGTATGAAATTTTGTTTTTCACTATTCGCAGGTACTCTAGGAACATAACCCTGTGAAACAACATGGACAAACCCTTCCTGAATCTTACCAAAAAAGAGAAAAGACATAAATCAATGCAACAAGAAATGAAAAAAAGTGAAATCACAACAGATACCAGAGAAATCCAGAAATTTAGGATAGACATTTGATTTATAAATCTAATTCATTCTGAGGGCTAGTTGTAACTCAAGCTGTCAACAGAAGGCTCAAGCTTCTCTACACAGCCTTCAAAGTCCTATATGTATAGGCACATCTCAGTATCCTTAGAGAGATACTGGACCAGGATTTCTCAACTGATCCCATGCAGGAAAGGATGTTATAATGTTCCTATCAGGATTCTTGAGGGTTAAGTTTGTATTGAGACCACCTGGAAGCACAAGCAGCTGGTATTCAGGTCATAACTCAAGACTCTGGCTGTAAGTTAAAACTAAAATCCCAGTTATAACCCAAGTTGTTCATGTCACGCCAGCTGTAACTTAAGGGTCTACTGTTTTAGTAACTACTTCACAAACCTGTTGGCCAAAAAAATTGGAGAACTCAGAAGAAATGGAGAGATTCTTGGACACAGATGAATAATCAAAACTGAACCAAAAAGACTTAAAAATCTGAATAATCCAAAGAGCCAATAAAATTCAAGCAGTAACAAAAACTTATACCAAGAAAAGCCCAAAATCTGATGTATTCAAAGCTAAATCCCATAAGAAATTCAGAAAGATCTAACTCTAGTAGTCCTCAAACTCTTTAATGAAATAGGGAAGGAGTACTCCCGAAATCATTGTTGGAAGCTAGCATTACCAGGATCCCAAAACCAGAAAAGGACCCAACAAAAAAGAACTTCAGACCAATCTCTTTAATGAATACATGCCAAAAATCCTCAATAAGATCCTAGCAAACAGAATGCAACAGCAACAACACAAATTATACAGCAAAACCAAGTAGGCTTCATCCCAGGGATAGAAGGATGATTCAACTGAAGCAAATCAACATATATATGTATATCGTGACAAAGACAGAAGGACCAAAATCATATGATTATCTCAAAAGACACACAAAAAGCATTTGACAAAATCCAACACAGAGATTTTATATTAATCTGATAGGTCATTTGGACCATTTTACTGCCCATATCATGTTAAATGGGAAAAACTGACAGCTTTCCTTCTGAAATCAGAAACAAGACAAGGATGTCTAGTAATATCACTCCTGTTCAACATAGTCCTTGAAACATTAGCCAGAGGAATTAGGCAAAAGAAATAAATAAGATACATATAGGAAATGATAAAGTCAAAGTATTATTATTTTAAGACGAAATGACCCCTTACTTACAAGAGAGAAAACACTCCTACAATTAATAACCAAATTCAGCAATGCAGCAGAATATAAAATCAACACAAAAATTAATAGCATCCCTACTCATTGACTCTCAGTAATAAACTTGTTAAGAGGAAAACAATTAGGAATTAACCTAACAGAAAGTGAAAAATCTCTACAGTGAAATTACATAACTCTAAAAAAGCAAACAGAGGACATCATTAGAAAACAGAAAAAACATTCCTTGTTCCTGGAAAGAACCAATATAATCAAAATGGGTATTCTTACATACTTCCAATACTTAAAGATGCTGAAACGCAGATTCAACTCAATCAAAATGCTGCCAGTATTTCTCACAGATCTAGAGAAAACAACCCTAAAATTTACATGGAACCAGAAGAGACCCAGCATGGCAAAGGCAATCCAGGCAACAGAAGCAAAGAAGGTGGTGCCACGGTCACAGGTGTGAAGTTACACTACCAAGCTGCTGTGGTTAGGACAGTATGGGGCTAGCACAAAACACAAACATGCGGATCAGTGGAGCAGAGCGCAGGGGCAGAAACAGCCCCAACCACATTCAGCTACTTGATCTGTAACAAAAGGACTAAAAGCATCCAGTGGAGGAAAAGCTGCCTCTTGGATAAATGGTGCTGGGAAAACTGGATAGCCACATGCAGAAGACTGACTCTATCTCGATCCATATATCTCACCATGTACTAAACTAAAATCAAACTGGATCAAAGATCTAAATATTAAAACAAAAACAATCTGCTGAAAAATAGGTAAAACTCTTAAAAACATAAGCATAGGCAAGGACTTTCTGAACAGAATCCAACAGCACAAGAAATAATACTAAGAATCAACAAATGGGATTAAATTAAATTGAAAAGCTTCTGCACAACAAGGAAATAACTAAAAGGTGTGAAAAGACAATCTACAGAAAATAATTGTGCAACTATTTTTTCCTGCAAACAGGACCAATATCTAGACTATACAAAGAAATCAAATATATTAGACAGCCCCCTAAATTTAAAGGCTCAATCAAAAAATGGGCAACTGAAATAAATAGACCCTTCTCAGAAGTACAAATGGCCAATAAATACATGAAAACATATTCAACATCACTGGCTATAAAAGAAATGCAAATTAAAACTACATTGACATACAATCTCTTCCCCCCAGGAAGAATGGCTATAATAATTTTAAAAAATCTAATAATAACAAGGAATTGGTGAGGAATGGAGAAAAACTAAGTCCTGTACATAGTTGGTGAGAATGTAAACTAGGGCTTCTACTATGGAATTTCTCAAAAATACTGACACTGGCAATTCCATTTGACCCATAGTATCATACAAACACATACATACCCATCTTCACTGCAACACAATTTATAATAGCTAGATCTCAAAAGCTAGCTCTATGTCTAAGAGCAGATGAATAAATAAAGAAAATGTGTTATTTATACACAATGGGGTAGTGCTCTGCCAAAAGAAAGACTAACTTCAGGCATTCACAGACAGATGGGTGCAATTTGAGAAACATACTGTTAAGTGAAATAAGTCAGTTACACACGCTTAAATACTGGACAGGGTTTCTCTTATACGAGAAAATATCAGAAGAAAGAGAGACAGAGAGGGAAAGAGACAGACATGAGGGAACAAAATAGAGATGAACAAGTAGGAAGGAGAGAAAAGTTCAAGTAATTTCCCAAATTCTCAACTCTGCTGTTTTAGTAACATTTCAACACGTATGCCAATTTGACCACTGCAAACTGTGCTGCAGTAAACTACTAGTTTTTCTTAGTTCATTAAAAAGAAAGTTTCATTATTATCCTTTTTTTTTTGTAACCAAGTCATCCTTGTGTATGACTTGTATTCTTAGTAACATTTTGGCCATTCTTTCAAGATTACAGTTCATAGTACATTAACTATTGCAATTCTGTAATTATTTTGTTATGAAATTGTTTTTTTTTATAGAATGCTTTTCAAGTTTTTATAATATTTACTTCTATTACTTTTAAAAAGTTACTGAAGATATATAATTAGATATCAAAAAGCTTTAAAATTATTTCTGTTGCTTATTTAAAAAAGAACCCATGATTAATGAATTATTGCCCATCCACATAATGTAACACAAAGACATCACAAATGAAGATTAAAGAAAATAATCCTTTATGCTATGTGAAATACGGATCTCATATGTCCTATAGAAGAGGTCACAAAAGATGGCCATATGGTAATGCTTTGCTAGTAATATATATGTATTGATAAGAAATTGCATATATATGAAAGCATTAATAGTGGCTAGAAGTAAAAACATAATATTATACAGATCTTTTACATTTTTTTTGTAACTCTGCTCAAATTTTCCAAAATGTTCATGTATTACTTTTTCTTTTTTTTTTTTTTTGTTCTTTGCATTTTAGGGAAGGGTCTACAGGGTGTTCAGGGTCTCACTACGAGATTGGACTCGTAGTGATCTGCCTATTTACAGCCGCCTAGGAGCTGGGATTACAGTTGTGTGCCAACACGCCCAGTCTCAATTGCCATCTCAGCATGCTCTAGGGGCAGGGTTGGCATGGCAGGCCTGGGGACTGAACCCCTGACCCCTGTGCCTTTAATCCTCTGAGCTATTTGGCCGGCCTCACATATTACTTTGTAATAAATTTTTCAAATTAAATAAAAATTAATAGTTAAGTAAATAGAAGACACACACACACACACACACACACACACACACTAATAAAGAAACAAAATGTAAACAGTACACACAGAATATTCTATCCAGCAGCAGTAGGATACATATTCTTCAGAACAGATCATGTATTAGGTCACAAAACGAAACTTAATAAATTTAAAGGACTGAAATTATAGCAAGAATCTTTTCTGACCACAATAGAATGAAAAATGAACTCAAATGTGAAAGGAAATCTGGAAAGTTCACAAATGTATAGAAGTGAAAATGTGGGGAAATGCAAATAGAATCACAACACTCACACTACTCAGCAGTTCCCTATGCATGTGGCGTAATGTTATCTAAAGAGATTCCAGTAAGGAAAAGATACACTTTTTTGCAGACAAATCTCACCAAGTTGCCTAGTGATCTTAGGCTCCTGAATGGCTAATATTACATGCAAACCGTACCTGCTTTCTCACAAGTATTAAAGAATTGATCAAACAGATTATAGTCTCTGGCCAGAACCTAATTAAATTAAACAGTAATAGGAAGAGGTGAGAAAAATTCCCAAACATTTAGAAATTAAATACTAGATTTCTAAGTGGGGGAAAAATTGTAAAGAAAATTAGAATAAATATTTTTAAATATATTCTAATTATGTTTTGATTAGAAACATGGAAGTATACAGATCTCACATATTTTGTGTAATGAAGTTAAGCTGATCTTAGAGTGAAATTTATAGCTTTAAATGCCTACACCAGAAGTCTTGAGCTGGGGCCGGGGTACACCTATAATCCATATTCCAGCGCTTGAAAGGTTGAAACAGGAGAAGCACTGCGGGTTTGAGACCAGCATGGGCTACGCAGTAAGTTCAAGGCCAATAAGAACTTTGAAGTGAGGCCCTGCCCCCAAATAGAAATAAAAACAAAAAGCCTACAACAATGATATCAGCCTCTACTTTAAGAAGCTGGAAAAAGATTAGCAAATTAAATTCAAAGTAAAAGGAAGGTCATGATAAAACTAGGAGTATAAATCAATAAAACAAAATATAGAAAAGAATAAACCAAACCTGGTTCTCTGAAAAGATTATAAAATAACAAACATCTAGCTATATTAATCAAGGAAAAAGAGAAAATACATATTTCTAACACCAGGCATAAAAAGATACATGTCAAAGAAACAAAATGGCTCATTTTCAAGACAAACTAGTTAATTCTGAGTGGAAACTACTAGCAGTTAAAGTTGCCTAACTGCCTGTGGACTGACCAAGTTCCTGCATCTAGGAGGTCCCTAAGCCAACAGGACCTAGGAGAGAAATAAATGAGAAGAAAGCCTTTGTGAAAAAGGTATGCATGAGTGGGGAGAGGAGACAGAAGAAAGGCACAGACCACAGAAGGGACGGTTTTCAGAATAAGACAGCTAAGGCTAAGTGGAAACACAGTTACTGCAAGGTTGCACAAAATTCCTAAACAGGAGCAGCTGCTTCTCAGAAAGTGAAGAAAAGTACAGACAGTATTATGAAGAAACCCAAAGCTAAACTGGGAGGGGCAATGGCGAATGCTTCATAAAGAAAAAAAGCACTCCGGAAAGACTACTTAGCCAATGAAGATTTGGAAAGGGCCTGTTTGCTAGGGGTACAGTACTCACTGCTGCTGCCCAGATGTGCCGGCTCACACAGCAGACGCTCGCCTTTAAGACTGACATTAAAAAGCCTCTCTTCTGCTGCTCTTAATGCCTGAGCCCATTCCTCGGTTCTGGACAAGTGAACTCCTTTCTGTCAGTACATTACTACAGAGCCTCCAGAAACAAGACACAGGGATATTATTTCCTTAAAAGGTCTCTCAACTAATTAAGAATAGAAGAACTCCTTCAACCTGATAAATTTATGTAAATATGTTATGAATATTAAAATAGAGCTAATACCATATTCAATGATGAAAGACTGAAAGGCCACCCCATAAACCCAGGGCTGAGGTTAGGACGTCTGCCCACAGTGCTTCTCCATTTAGCACTATACTTGAGGCCCTAACCTGCTGAACAAGGAGCATAAAACATACGGACTAGAAAGATGCCATTATGCCTTCATTCACAGATGAAATGATTATACAAGCAAAAGTCCCTAAGAATGCCATAAAAATAGATGATGGAATTAAAAGTGAATCCAGCATGATCACAAGGAGTCAATATAAAAAATTATGTCTCTATGGGCAAAGTATGAGCAATGAAAACTAACCCTGTTTAGAAAAATTAAAGGGAAGCTAAAGGATGGAAAAATACATCATGCCCATACATAAGACTCAACAGTGTTAAGACGTTAAATCTATGAAATTAATCTCTAGATTCAACACAATCCCAGCAGGACTTTTTATAGAAACTGATGAGCTGAATCCAAATGTATTAGAAATGCATTTAAAATAAAAAGGTCTTAAGAGAACTGCAGACAGAGTTGAAGGCCTTAATAATACCTGACTCCAAAATTTATCAAAGATAAAGTAACTAAGGCAGAGTGTTATGAACACAAGGGTGACACACAAATTAACAGAAGAGTCCAAAACAGATGCCTGGTGGAACCATATTAAGTAAAATGGGGAGAATGATAGGTAATAATAGAAATGTTCAATATTTTAGTTGTAGTGGCAAAATGATACAAATATTTGTCAAAACTCACTGATACTTGTACAATTTAATATACACTTAAAATTTATTTTATTGCATGTTAGTTACACTACAGATGATATTAAAGTATATTAGAAATGATCCCCAAAGGGCTGGCCTGATAGCTCAGTGGACTAAAGCACCTGCTTAGGTAGAGCACAGCAGCCAGGGTTCGATCCCTGGCATGCTGTGCAGGCCTTGCCCGCGGGGCACGCTGAGACCTGGAGGCAGAATGGGCATGGTGGCGTGCACCCGTAATCCCAGCACTTGGGAGGCTGAAAACAGTAGAATCACTGAGTCCAAAATATGTAGTGAGACCTGTAGACCTTGCCCTAAATACAGAAAAGAGAAAAAAAAAAAAAAAAAAGAAATAATCCCCAAATATCTACCTTGGTTAATACAGATCTGGTCTATTACGCCTTGTGTCTGTCTAGATGCCCCCTCCCAAGCCTCATGCAGTCATGGGTGGGCATCATTTCTTCAGAGGTAGCTGGATTTAGAGCGTGTGACCCTAGGATGGACTCACGGTGCAATGTAGAATAAAGGGCACTAGTATTAACGATGTGAGAACTACCTACCCTGAGAAGCCTGGAGAACGTATAAGGGATAGAAAGAGCTGTGGTCATTCCTTGCTGCTCTGCTACATTCTGCCTGCTGTGAACTGCTTCCTCTCTGTGACGGCTGTTGGCTGTGTCACCCTGCCGTGGGGCCAGCTGATGACAGACTGAAACCTCTACAAACTGGAAGCTAGATAACCCTTTCCTCCCTTTGTGGGAGACCACACAGGGAAAACCGAAGCCTGATTGAGCTCCTCTGTGAACACAAAAAACGTGGCATGCAGGCACCATGGGAAAGTCAACAAAGCTGAGATCCAGTTGTTTACCTGGGTCTATACCAATAGATAAGAGGAAGCTCTGCTATTCTATTTGCTTGTACCTGTGTCAGAGTGAATAAAGGCAAGGTGAAACAGGCTCAGGCGCTCTGTCTACTACAGGCAAGCACCTTCTAGGTGCTGCATTCTAAACCAGCCCTGTCTCTGTCTGTCCTTCGTCTTTGTTTGCCTCAACTCCCTCATCAGGTGACAAACTGAGTCTCTATGTCCCTTAACTTGTAGGTGTCGGGTATTCTGTCTCAGCAATGAAAGAAAAAGTGACTAAGATGTGGTCTGAAAGAAAACTGAAAATTTTAAGAATCTGTAAAAGGCCAGATACTGAGTTCTGGACATCCAATTCTCATAACGATCATCTAAGGTAGAAAGGACCAGCCTCGATCACTTGAGGAAATGCCGGGCAGCCACAAGTCCCCCTTACTGGATGCATGAGTCAAGCCTGAGATGACCACTCTGCTCCTACCCCTATCACTGCCATACTTTGATTACATGTCTTCCTCATGGAAATTCTCACCAACCCTGAAACCATGGCTTTTAAACAGTAACTTCATTAGTTTTTAGCTAAGACAAATCAATTTAAAATAAAGCACAAAGGGGCTAGGGAGACAGCTCAGTAGAATAAGCACCTGCTTGGCAAGTGCAGGGTCCTGAGTTCAATCCCCTGTCCCGCAAAAGATAGATAAATAAATAAATAAAAATAAAGCACAAAAAAGATTATGAACCTAAGTAATCCATAAACTGAACAATGACAGGCTAACCAACCATTATGTATTATGCTTCTAACTGGGAATATAACTCAGTGGTAGACTGCATGGCTAGTATGTGCAAGGACATGGGTTCAATCCCCAGCACCTCACAACCAAAATCAAAATCAAAACAAAAAACCCCTGCTCATTGTACTAAACATTTATCTGTTTATTTATTTTTGTCCGCAGTACAGGGTCTACAGGGTCTCACTACATAGGTCAGACCTGTAGTGACCCCCCTGTTTTCAGCCTCCCAAGTGCTGGCACTGCAGGTATGTGCCATCACGCCCAGCCCAGTCTCATTTGCCATTTCAGGGCACTCCAGGGGTGGGGCCGGCACAGTGCGCCAGGGATCAAGCCTTGCTGCTGCACTCTGCCTAAGCAGGTGCTTTAGCCCACTGAGCCATCTGGCCAGTCCCAGCATTTTATATTTAAATGCTTCTCCTAAAATCATAAAAAGGATAAATTATTTTCTTTTTTAACTATTATAGGTTGAACCTAGGCCCTTTACGCTGAGCTACATCTCCAGTACTTATTTTTCCAGTTTTAGACAAGCTCTAGCTAAGTCGCACACACTAGAGTCCAACTTGCACTCTTTCTGCCTCAGCCTACCAAAGTGCTGGGATTACAGGCATGTATGTGTATGGTAAGTAAATTTTAGGTAAATTCTAATCTTTCAACATCACATAGCAGTTTAGTGATAAAACTGTAATTCTCTTCAATCTGGAAATTCAGATAATCTTCACCTTATGGTGGTTTAACTTAAAAGTTTTTCACTTTACTTGAGGCAAAAACACTATATACTCAACAGAAACCGTATGTGGAATTTTTCCTTTAAACTAGCACACGCAATAACACCCTCTCTGAGATGATATTGTACAGGCATTCTGGGTAGGAGTACTGAGCCGCGGCCCCCAGTAAGCCACGTATTCACATGATCAGGAGGACAAGCAACAAAAACATGGCAGCGGATTCTAGCGCTCGGCTGCGGCGCTGGGCAGCTCTACAAATGCACTTGGACACCAGGCATGGCTGGTCTGTCAGCCCAGCTCTCTGGGAGGCACAGGAAGGAGGGCTGCAAGGTTAAGCCTAGCCTGGGCAACTTTGCCAGACCGTGTTTACAAATAAATAAAATAAAATTCAAAGGAAGACAGAGATACAGCTCAGTGTGATGGCCCTTGGTTCAATACCCAGTACAGCCAAAAAGTATTTTCAGTTTATGGTGAATCTACTGGGACAAAATCTCATCATAAATTCCTATTACAGATGTTTAACCTTTAAAATGTTATACCAAGTACTATTTGGTTGAACTACCTGTTTTATAAAAAGTGAAATTCTGAGCTGAGTGTGGTGGTAGTGACTTGAGAGGCTGAGATGGGACAATCACTTGAATCCACGAGTTTAATACCTGGGCAACCAAAGAGATTACATCTCAAAGAGAAAAATAAAAAGAACAAAATTATTGTCAGGTGTGATGGAACACACCTATAATCGCAGCACTCAGGGAGGCTGAGGCAGGAGGATCACAGGTCCAGAAACTCAGACCCTCTGTCTCAAAATAAAAATTATACAGGCCTAGAGATGTTGGTCAGAGCAAGACAATTCCTGGGTCCAATCCCCTATAGCAATTAAAACAAACAAAATCCTTAAAATTCAATATCTAAAAACATTTAAGACAAACACATACCACAAAAATCTTTGTTGACATAAATACTATAAAATACATAAAATATTCAAGACGACATGGTAGAAAATAGAGGAAAAACTTCCATATTCAGGAAGGAAGGGACCAGTCATGGTGTCACACACCTGCAATCCCAGCACTTGAGAGACTGAGGAAGGAGGATCTGGAGTTCCAGGTCAGTCTGGGCTACTCTGTGAGTTCCAAGCAGTCTGAACTGCACAGTTAATACCCTGTCTCCAAAAACAAAAACAAAAGCAAACGAACAAAAAAGTGGTGGGAAACACCTTCTTACAACTGTAAGACAGAGGAGGTAAAGGTGAAAAAAAAACATGCATACATCCTTCTGGTGCTAAATTTACACTCCTTCATATAGAAATCACATTCTAACTCATGAAGACAAAACTTACAGTTATGTGAACACTGAGGAATTATCATCGCAATGTTGAAATATTCAAAGCAAATTCCACATCGCAGCAAGTCATCTATTGTCTGAAATGCAAAAATGCATACACATTCAGAAAGACAGTAAAATTAGAACGTTTGCCATGGAATTCCTCTATTCCCTAAAAACAAACAAATTTGTCAGTTACATGTATCTTCAAAAGCTAGCCCCAGACAACTACCAGGCATCTTGACAAGTGGGGGCCAACCTCATATAACCCAAATCTCAGGTTATTCAAATTGCTTTTAATACACTGATTCTGCAGTTTCCCATGGCTTACTTTTAACCATTTATAAAATGTCTCGCGTATTCCTGCTCTACTTTATATGTATTTCTAGTTGTTACTCAAAGCCCCCTCCTCTTCAGACCCCAACGCCGTGACCTATGGTTACCTGGGGTAAAAGGAACCAGTATTAAAGTCAAACATTAGGAATTATCTAGTCAAGAGCTGGGGATGTAGCTCAGGGACAGAGTGCTTGCCTAGCATGTATGAGACTCTGGGTTTGATCCCCAACAAGGCACATTACACTCTCTCACTCTCTCTCTCTCACTCTCTCTCTCTCTCTCTCTCTCTCTCTCACACACACACACACACACACACACACACACACACACACTAGAAATTATGTAATTAAAACCCTTCCTTCACAAATGAGGAAATTGGTATCTAGCACAGGCATAAGTCAAGCTGGAACCAAACTTTCTGTCTTCCCACGCTCTGTCAGGCCAGTACTTTCTGCATAGTGTTACCTGGTAGAATTAAGTGGGAAAGCCCTGGAAATGGAAGGGTCAGTGACAAGAGAGAAGGTGAAGCAGACAAAGTAGGCTGTCAGACACATGTGTCAATCTGGAATGCAGTCTACACTGGAAAGGATCTATTCTCGCAGCCCAGAATCTTTTAAAGCACTTAAGTAAGGTTCAGACAGTATTGTGGTTTGCTAGCTTTCTTTCAAAAGGGAGAGCTGAGGGCCCTGGGGTGTGGCTCAGTGGAACAGCACTTGTTCAGCATGTGCAGTGCCTTGGGTTCCATCCTCAGCACTGCAAAAGAAAAGAGAAGAGAGTCGGGCGTGGTGGCGCAGGCCTGTAATCCCAGCACTTGGGAGGCTGAGGCAGGAGGATTGTTGTGAGTTCGAGACCAGCCTGAGCTACAAAGTGAGCTTAAGGCCAGCCTGAACTGCACAGTGAGACCCTGTCTCAAAAAGACAAAAAAAAAAAAAAAAAAAAAAAAA
>PVKA01017987.1:0-44707 GCA_004027165.1 Ctenomys sociabilis | reverse complement strand
CTCCATTATTACCCTTCTGTTCTTGCTTTCCAAAAGAAGGCTGGAGCAGAGCCCCAATCTTGCCCTCCGTGGGGTGGGGGAGCTCTCATTCGTTCACAGTTAACCAAGCCTTGACCCTGAACTCCTCCCTGGTACTCTAGCCAAGTTTCTGTTTCTTTGTTTAAGCAATATCACTTTCACCTTTGTTTACTCCTAGCTAGGAAAGGAATGGCTTGGAGCCCTGGCTTGGGCAGTGCGTTGTGGGCTATTGGGTTAGAGTGGAGAGGTGAAGAGTAGTAAAGTCTGGTTGTGGTTAGGACACAGTCTTGAGAAAGACCTAGGATTGAATCCCAGTTCTGTATGGCTTTGGATGAATGACTCAGTGTACTTTTTTCATTTGCACAATGGTTGTACACTTTACAGTGCTATTGGGCCAGTGCAATGAGCTCGTGCAGCCCAGTGGGCTGCCTGGCACACAGAGGATACCCCTATTTGTCATCCACCCAGCTTCCGTGCTTTTTTTCTGAAGTAATAAAAGCTGTAGGACTTTGGGGTAGGGTTGGTGAACTTTTCCTATCTTTATGCTGTGTCTGCTGTCCATGGATTTCCTGAGAATCCTTAGCAAAGACTCCTGCCTCCAGGCAGGGAACAAAGGGACACAGCTTCTCAGTCTGGCTGTGCTGCCAGCTGCTTGGATGACCTTGGCAATATATCCTTTGAAGCCAGTTGGGCTCACTGGCTGCAGAGACCTTTTGTTAGCAGGTGTTTGTCCCTATAAAGCAAAAGCACACCTACCCTATCTTCTTTCTTCTTCATAGTTTGGGAAAGAATCCACCGCTTCTAATCTCCCCCCACGCACTGATCTGGGGACCCACCAGCCACAGAGTAGGCGGAGTCTCTGGGGCCCAGGCCCACTGCCTTACTCAGCTGGTGATTTCTGCTGTGTGACTATGAAGGGCACAAAGATGCAGGGAGACCCAGAGTCCCCGAGAGCTTTCCTGTGGGTGCACACACGTTCTTGTGCGTGTACACACATTCTTGTGCGTGTATACACATGTGGACACACACGCGCCTGGGCAGGGATGGGGTGAGCCGAGGAGAACAGACCACATGCTTAGCCAGGAGCAGGGCGAGGTTCCTCTCTGGTCAGGGCTGGGCCTGGCTGCTGGGTGGCCCAGCTTTTCAAAGCCACCCCACACTGAATAGACCTTGTCTGAAAAGGAGGTGGGGGAAGGGAGGGCTGTTGGTGTTTTCCCAATCCCTACTAAAAAGAAAAAAAAAAAAAAAGAAAAAGAAACGCAGTTGCCCACAATCCCATGGGACTTGGCCCTGTCTTGCCAGCCTCCTTCTCCTTGACCCCTGCTCACTTAGAAGTTTCCCTCTTGTCAGAGGCCATCGGCAGAAAAGAGGCCAGAATGGGGCAGGGGGGGCACCCCTGGAGCTCACAGAGGATTGGGATCCCAGCGTCCTGCCCGTCCCGCAGGCCCTGGACTCCTGTAGGAGGGCAGCTTCCTGCACTCAGCTTCTTCCCTTGTGAAGCTCGGGGACAAGGATCTGCTGATGCTGGGCCACACTGACTCCCTGTGTGACCCTGTACTAAGTGTTAGCTCCACGGAGACCTGGTGTGGGAATGAGGGGCCGGGGCTGATCAGGAGCCCCCAGAGAGGGCTGAATGATCATAACCTTGGCTTTCTCTTCAGTTTTGCCACTGTCCCACCTGCCAGATCTTACAACCCCTCCTCCTCCTCTCTTGGTCTTCATTTCTCTGATATAAAATGGAGATGACTGCTAGCACCGGATCACGTGCTAATCCTGTGGGCTGTTTTGAAACACTCCATAGCACTTTCACCTACTAAAAAGCAAGTTGGCCTCATAAACAACATTCCCGGGCTCCTGGGGAGGGGGCAGGGCAGGAAAGGTTGTCAGCCTGGACACCTATGTTGGAATCCGACAGCTTCTGTTATCCCCAAGCTCTCAATGGAGCTTCAGCCTCTGCCTGAGGATTTTGAACTCTGACATCCACAACCACTCTGGTTTTCAAGTCAGGTCAACAAGCGACACAAATATCTTTCTTCTCATCCACATAGGATGCGTGCATTTTACCAAGGCTCCTCTCTACCCTTGGGTAGGTTGGCAATCTAAGGTACACGTATGTTCACATAGGTGTTCATGTGCATGCAGCTAAAATCCAAGTGATTCATGCTTGGGTTCTGGCCCAGCATGGCCACTTTTTTGCTCCAGTGTGGCCTTTAGACAAGTAACTGCCTTTCTGAGCCCTCCCGTCCACCTCTGTAGAAAGGGTTTCTTAAGAAGACCTATGTCACACCAAGTTAAAACCTGACACTGAGTAAGCTATAGGGGCCTTGCTTTTTGAGATTCTGAGCTCCAGGGGAATTTGTGGCAGGAGACTGGGGAAGGAGCACAGGGACCCCGCCTCAGGTCCAGGCACTTTCGTAACTGTAACTGTGGAGGAGCCTTCTCCCTGCAGTGCCAAACCAAAGCCACAGGCACAGGCTGTGTGCGGGGGACTGGAATTCCAGCGCCAGCAGCTCAACAACAGCTCCTGATTCCAGAGTCATGAAGTCATCCCTAACCAGGGCTTAACCCCTTCTGGCTCTCCACAGGCTTGTGTGCCAGGTGCTCTGCAAAAATTCTTCTGACCCCCAGGGAAATAGGGATACCTACCCTCTGCCTCCCCTCCCTCTTTTGCCTGACCCTTTTCCCTTCTGGACATTGGCCATCCAGCGTCCACTCTGTGGGGGTGAAAGTGGGCAGAGCCTGGTTCCACCCCCTCTCCCCAGAAGCCAGACGGGGAGTTTAGAAAGAACCTGGTTTCTGATGCAACTTTCCTACACATCAAGAGGGATGGTCCTTTTTGGAATCTCTGCTGTGTCACTTGCTATCTCTCCTAGGTGAAAGATAGCTCAGAAAAGCAACTCTGGTCTGTATGTAGCCAACAGTCTGTGACCTTAGGTAATTTGCTAATTGCTTGTTTAAACTCCAAATTCTGTGAAGTGGAGGACAGGAATACCCTGAAGTCTCTAACTTATGTTCTATGCTTCTCAGCAGACCCTCACCTCATGCAGTTCTGGGATCTAGAGATGGTGCTGGAGTTGTTGGGTGGGCAGATGAAAGCCCAAGACTAGGAGCTAGAGGAAGCATGGCAGGCACCCTGATGTTTCCTGCCCTCCTTGGGAGCTTTGTTTTCCATTTGGCCTGGGCTAGGAGATGGTCCCAGAGTAACTGGCACTCTGCAGGGTCCTGGGAAAGTTCTTAATCTCCTTGGACCTTGCACAGTTTATTTTTGAAGGTTGCTTGGTGGGGGTGAAGTGCAGGCTGCCATGCAGGGTTCCCACTGAGTGGAAACCTGAGTGACCTTTAAGGGTGCTGGAGCAGATCGAATGTGAGGGCAGGGACTGTGCCTCCCTGTGTTCTCCATCAAGCTAGCAGTAGGACACATCTGTAGGAGACACTTGGAAGCTAAGACTGCCCAAGTCCGCTCCTGAGTCACCAGGTCTGAGCAGTTCCGTGACCCGAGGCTATCTTGGGGTGGGAGCATGCCTGTCCAGCTCAGTCTGACTCAGCTGGGAAAGGTGTCCCAGACTGGGCTGGACCATGACGAGTAGTCCAGTCCCTGCCATGTGTGCACCAGCTGCTACTGCATCACAGGACCCTGGGGCACTATGTCCCCGAGCTGCCTCCATGCCTGGGAACCACTGGCTCTGAAGCCAGGCAGCCCTGTGTGCTGTCCTCCCACCAACTGTGTCACCAAAGAAAATGAACTTAAACTCTTTGAAGCCCTAGGTTCCTTGGTTGTAAAATAAATTAATGTATTGTCAAGAGTTTAAAAAAAAAAACAAATAGGGTTTGTCAAATAGCAAGTGTTGAGGTAAATGGTACCTAGTAATATTAATACTTTGCTTAATTTTTCAACACGGGATAGAAAAGATACTTTTCCTGAGGGTACATAGCAAGATAGGGGCAGAGTAGGATCCAGGGCACAAGTTATCAGAGCCTGGCCCGATCCCTTGTTGACCCCTGAAAATCTGCTTCTGTGGTTTGGTTGGGGCACTGCCACCCTCTGGAGCAGTTGCAGGCTATTGGCTGATTCTTTTCCTTCCTTTAACCTAGATCCGAGAGACTGAGGTCATCGACCCCCGTGATCTCCTAGAAGGCCAGTACTCTGGAGCTCTGCCTGATGATGAAGATATTGGAGGGCCAGGGCAGGAGCCTGACGACTTTGAGCTGTCGGGCTCTGGAGATCTGGGTATGAAGGACTTGCTGGGAATCTGGGAATGTAGGCTTGAGGGATAGTTTCCCCACCAATAAGGAGGGTGACCATTCTGAGGACTTGGGTTTGAGGGGAAATTTCCCTACAGTGCCCTTTCTGGTCCGCAAAAGAGGAAACAAAGGTAGCTGGATTGACCATTTCTATCCTGGAGACTGCCAGGAACCAGTGGTGTATTGCTTTGTGTTCACTGTAGCTCTGGATTTTCTGGTACCAGCCTGAACTTGTCCTTGTGGGCTCCTCCCTTGGTGGAGGGAAGGGTGGGGGTGAGGTGGAGCAGGTTGGGGAGGAAGGACCCATGGAAAAACTCTACCTCAGCATCAGGGAAGGCTGGGAGCGGCATGTGTAGGCAGAGGTGTGAGTGTGGGCCCTGCTTCAGTAGGGTTCAGAGCAGGTGAAGGGATTGAGGCCAGACCAGAGGCTGCAGCCTCGTATGGTCTTTAACTGCCTGGCCCTGGCCTTGAGGTCAGACAGCTGCTGAGATCTCCTTCCTCTTCTTAGAGACCTATTAATGATTCTGTGTTTGAGCTTTAAAGGCCTGTACTCCTGAATTTAAAACAACAAAAATAGTCATGTTGCTGGGGGGTAGGGTGGGCATATGCTTGTAATTGAAGTACTTTGGGAGGCTGAGGCAGGAGGATCACCTTGAACTCGAGGCCAGCTTGAACTACATAATGAGACCCTGTCTCACATAACCCTCCACCCAAGAAAAGAAAGGTCATGAGTTCAAGTCTTGATTCTGTCACCTCTGAGCTTTTTTTTCTTAATTTGCATAAAGGGGAGTAATAACAACTATATATCAATGTTGTGAGACTGACCTGAGTTAAGGCTCTTGGAAAATATCAAGCACTCATTAACTGTGTGTGTTTTAAAAATAAGCTTTATTGTGTATACTTGGGGCTGTCTTGCTTGAAGGGTTTTTTTGAGACAGGGTCTTTCTACACAGTTTAGATTGGGCTTGATCTCACTATGTCCCAGGCTGGTCTCAAAAATCCTGGTGATCCTCTGGCTCAGCCTCCTGAGTGCTGGGTCTACATTATGCACCATAATACTGGCTCCCTAGCCTCGTTCTTTTTCTTTTTTTGAGCAGGCTTTCAGTAAGTTGCTCAGGCTATCCTCATATTTGTGATTCTTCTACCTCAGCCTCCCAGGTAGCTGGGATTGGAGGTATGTACCACCTCCCCTAGCTTCAATAAAGCCTTAATATGTAGTATTTCATAATGTAGAGTCTTCCTTATCAAACTTTAATCCTCTGAGGATCATGCTTAAATATAAATTCTGATTCAGTCTGCCCTAAAATTTAGCATTTCTGACCAGCTCTCAGATGTTGTTGTTTGTCCTGAAAGCCAACTGACCAGGATCTGAGTGACACAGCAGCTGTCTAGCAACTGGTGCATATGTCACTGTGAAAGTCAGGGAGGCAGGTGACAGGAGCCCCATTTTTTTCAAACTAGGTGACCAAGGTGGAGGTGGAATGTGCATATGCTGGACATGGAATGTTTAGGGGTTGGTTATAAGGGAGGCTCCTATCAGCCATTGCCAAAGACACTGGCCCCTGGGGGTCATGGGCCTCGTGCTCACACAGCCATTCTGATTACAGATGATTTGGGAGATCCCAAGACCACCCTCGAAGTGGGCCAACCCTTGGTAAGTATGGCATGTATCTCCTGTTATCCCTTGCTCTCTGTAGTATACACTTACGGAGACAGGCAGAAATACAGCTCCTAGGGGCAGAATATGTAAGTGAAGAATGTGCTAGAAGCCTTTGTGTGTGGGTCCCTCTGTTCAGTTTAGGACAGGAACACCTGTGGTTAGGATGGTCACTGCCAACACCAGCTCCTTTTCTATATGTTGATCTCCAGTTGTGTACTATTCCACATCCTGCATCTTCCACTCACAATGGTCCTGAGTTCTTCCCTGTGTAGTTAAACGTCCCTGTCATTTTTATCAGCTGTGCAATCGTTCATTTGATTCTCTTTATTGATGGAAATGTTGTTTATAATTTCTTGCTATCCTAACATTAATTGTAGTATGGCCTAGTGTTTTCTTTGACTCAGGTTTAGCTCTGTAGGAGAGAGTCCCAGAAGCAAACTGCATGCCTCAAAGTGCAACAGTTTCTAAGGTTTTTGCCCCATTGTTTCCAGAGGGGTTACTGTAGAATATCTGCTTGCAAACAGTGTGTGGGAACACCCACCTCCCTGTCCCTTTGATCAGGTTCATTTCCTATTTGGGACAGATATTCTGAAAAAGTTTGGAAAAGGATTTTAGTAGCGTAGCTGTCAGCATTCCTAGTCCAGGATCATGTGGTTCAGTCCAGATTCTTTTCAGTGTCAGATCTTCCACCAAGCATCCATTGTCCGTCAGCAAACTTATTCCACGTTTATCTCTTCTGCTTTCCCCCATTCAGATACCTCTAGATAACTACATCCCTGAGAGGGTGGGGCCTGGGAGTCAGGTCCCCACTGAACCCAAAGCACCAGAGGAGAATGAAATCATGCCCAAGAAGGACTCGCCTATTGAAAGGGAGAAGGATGTGTCCAACAAGGTGTCCATGTCCAGCACCGCCCAGGACAGCAACATCTTTGAAAGAACAGAGGTCCTAGCAGGTAAGACCTCCTGTGGACAGGCCCCAAGGAAGAACAGAGCCCAGGGTCAAGGTGTCTCCAGCATTCTGGGGCAGTGAAAAACTACATTCCCTTAAGGGGTGACTTAACTACTAGCCACCTGGTAGAGAGGAAAGAAGAACTATACATCAAAGGCTTTTGAAGAGTAGGCAATAGGTTAGTTATTCCCTTGCCTTAAGCTTTTCTTAGCTAAAGTACTTCCACATCCTGGCTTTGGCATCTGGGAGTTAATCATTACATTAATTTCACCTAAAAGCCTAGAGTCCCCTTAGAATTAGGTTGGCTTCCCTCTTCTCTGTTACTTGGAAGCTCTGTGACCTTGGCTGATAAGTCTTTTGGAACAGGTTGTGGCTCAGTTTCCTCACCTGTAAAATGGGTACAGTGACACCTCCTTGAGTTGGTGTAAGGAGCCCATGAAACATAAATATGAAATTGCTTTTGCAAACTGTTAAGATTCTCTGTTATTGAACCTTTATTGTCCCTAACTAGGTGGGCCGTAGGGTGTGTTCTTGGGATAGAAAAGGACAGTGAGGCCCAAGGAGGCTAAATACTTGGTTTCAGATAAGAACTTTTGACTAATGTGCTGGTGATGTGAGGTAAATGCTGTCCCAGAGTGAGGGTTTAGGAGTGATTGTATCAGCCCCAGCCAGGGTATTGTCAGCTGGAGTAGATCCCCACACCCCTCTCTGTAGCCTGAGCTATGGTCTTCAAAACTGGTTGTCAGAGGAAGAAAGGGGCTCCCTGCATTTTGGAGTGTTTTGGTGGGGTTTTTGCAGAGAGCTTTGTATTTTTTTGATACAGGTCTCACTACGTAGTTCAGGCTGGCCTTGAACTCACTATGTAGCCCAGGGTGGCCTCGAATTTATAATCCCCCTGCCGCAATCTAGCAACACCCTGTCTCAAGATGAAAGGTTATAAGCTGGGCATGGTGGCACAGGCCTATAATCCCGGTACTCGGGAGGCTGAGGCAGGAGGATCACTGTGAGTTTGAGATCAGCCTGGGGTACAAAATGAGTTCAAGGCCAGCCTGATCTGCATAGTGAGACCCTGTCTCAAAAAGACACACACACACACACACACACACACACACACACACACACACGTGATAAAAGGGATAGAAATGTGCATAAATAAAAAGGTCCTAGGTTCAAACCCCAGTACCACAAAAATAAATAAATAAGTAAATCAAAACAAATCAAGAAAGAGTAAAGAGTTACCCTTCCGTTAGTTCTTTTCTTGCTGTGAGATCCTAAGCTTGGCCCTTAGTCTCCTCAGGTACTAGAAATAGCAGCTCAGATTAGATCAGTGATTTTTAATTTTTTCCTTAGAAGCAGAAGAACCGTTAGTGCTAAAGCAAAACCTAGTGAACAGATCTAACCCGGTAAAGATAGCATCTGCCGCTGGCAGGTCTACGTTCTGCCAGCTTCTTGAGAGTGAAACTGCACAGATAGGGGAGATGGTCAGGTTTCAAAATACTTCCTCATAAACACTGTGCAACCTCAAAGCCCAAACCATCTCTATGGGCTCCTGTTCTGATGGCCCGTTCCCCTCTACCCACTAGCAAAGTGGTGAAGAGAAACTACTCTTTTATGTATTTACAGCAGGCTATACAGGGTCTCGCTACGTAGATTGGCCTTGTAATAATTCTCCTGTTTTCAGCCTCCCAAGCACTGGGATTAATAGGTACGGGCCACTATACCCAGTCTCAATTGCTCTCAGCATGCACGCCGGGAACTGAACCCTGACCGCTTTACTTTGCCTAAGCAGGCACTTTAGTCTGTTGAGCTATCTGGCCCACCCCAAAGGGAAACTTTAAAAAAATAATAAAAAGCATTGGCTTAGGTACCAGGAGGCCAAAGACAGGGCTGAGCTAGGCCCAGATGCCTGGGGCTCAACTCCAAGAGCAACTCACTGGCAAGATGCAGGTGTCATTCTCTGTCTGACCTAGATGGCAGCAGGAAGAGTAACATGTGGCATAGGGTCCCTTCCCTCTACTGCAGGCGCCCTCAGCACTGAGGCCTTAGAGGGGTCCCAGGAGTCAAGAGCCTCCCAGCACGTCAGGGTATGCACTCATCTGGCCCAGCTGCCGCCTGTACAGCTGTAGGAAGTTGCCAAGTGTGGTGGCGCACATCTGCAGTCACCACCACACTCAGCTTACATGGCTTCTTTCCTGTCTGAGAATGATGTCAGTATGAAAGCCTTGCAAGAAGGTACATTTTCAGCACCTGTGAGTGTCATGGAATGCTTGCTGATGCCTTATGACTTGGGTCCCTGTTATCTAGAACAACCCGAAATCGAGTCTGAATAATGTGTCCCAAGTCACAAATCCAGGGAACCATGACCTGGCCTTTAGACTCAGAAGCACCTGGTCTTTAGACCCAGTTCTTGGTGCCTTCTGATAGTAGATTTTAGAGCCCCGTAGGTAGTTCCCAGCACAGACTGAAGAGTGACAGAAGAGTGGGGCTGTCAGAAGGAGAAGCAATGGGGATAGAAAGGGCTGACGTCAGGTATCCCACGTGCTTTGTCTGGTATCTCTGGGATGCACTTCGTTTATTTATTTATTTATTTTTTTAATGGGATTTTAGCCAAGAAAGAACCTTCTTGAGCTTCTGTCTGCCACTCCATCACATGCTGTGCTTACATTTGTAGTATTGTAGGGATGGAAAATTAATCTTCTTAGCCTGAGTAAGACCGAATTAGGGGACTCAATCTGCCACGGAAAGGATTCTGCAAGCCATGTTTGCCCCTCACAAACAGGAATGAGTCGCTCAGGCCACTCGGTGTGGGGGGCAGAACACATGCCCCCCGCTGCTTGGCACCAGCCAGGCGCTCCTCAGCGAGTCAGATGAATTCCACTGATTAAGCACCCACTCCTGTATAGGTGCCTTCAGGGCACTGGGGACAGAGACAAGAGGTTTACAGTTCACGAGTCTTGAGCATATGCTCTGCCCTGGGCTAATAGATTTAGCCCTTAGGGCAAATAATGAGTAAAGTACTATGGTTCCATTTTTGCAGTGAGTGAGACAAGGATCTTGTCTCGGATCGCACAGTCAGTAGGTGGGAGAGGTGGGAACAGAAACCAGCCTGTGTCTACATGGGAATGGAAATCACTGTGTGGGGTGATCTACGTTATAACATAATACATGGGCATCACTATTCTCTGTGGATGCAGAAGGTCTGTGCCAGTCTACAGACAATGTAGGCCTAGACAGGTGCATAAGCAAACAGGACTAGACAGTGACTCTGTCCTCTGTGCTGTAAGAGCAGATTTGTCAAAGGGGGTTGCTGCAGCCTGCCATTGTTCTTGTTCTAGGGTCATTGCTAATAAGCTGTTGCCAGGGAGTCTGCCTAGTATTTGAAAAAGGCCTAGGCTTTGGACTCAGGGCAGATGTGGGTTGACATAGTGGCTTAGCCCCCTAGCCTTCGGTGAGTTATAATGCCTGGTGACGAGGGCCCTTGTCATCACTGAGGCCATAGAGGATGCTCTCTATGCATCTGTCTTCTTGGCACAGGCAGAGGTGATGGCGAGAGTGTCTGTCTGTAAGAGAACTGACTGGTGGGTGAGCTCCAGGTTGTCTTGAGTGGTCTCCGCCTCACCGTCCCTCTCTGTTCCTTTCCAGCTCTGGTTGTGGGCGGTGTGATGGGCATCCTTTTTGCTGTTTTCCTGATCCTGCTGCTGGTGTACCGCATGAAGAAGAAGGACGAGGGCAGCTACGACTTGGGCAAGAAACCAATCTACAAAAAAGCCCCCACCAATGAGTTCTACGCATGAAGCTTCCCCACAGGCACTGCTTGGACTTGAGTGGGGAGGGAAGCCAAAGGATTGTGAATGGTGGGCATTAAAGCAGGGGAGGGCACCTTATAACTGACTTATCAGTCTCCAGCTCTGGCCACCTTTTCAGTGTCAAAAGTGACATCATCTTCTGTACTGCCTATCTTTTCTGATTCTTTGTGCTCAAGTTTCCAGACTCAGCAATGGGGTTAAACTTGGCCTTTCTGAAGGCAAGCTGTGGACTGGGTCATTTGAAAGAAAATTTTCCAGCTTAGAATCTAGTGTGCTTAGAGCCTGTACTGAGTGTGCCTCATCCGGGGCTGAAGGGGTGACAGTGTGGGTCCTTGCCAGATGTCTGCCCCGGCTGCCTTCTTCCCTACTCCTGCCTGTCAGGAGAAGGAACTAGAAACCTCCACATCCTGTAGTGTGTGTAGCCACTGGTACTTGTCATCACACTGCAGGACTCCAGCGTGTCTTGGGCCATCAGGCTGCTTTGAATGGCTTTTGGAAATCAACCTTTTTTTTTATCTGGGGAAGGAAGGGAGAAGTACTGAAAGCTCATGCTGAAATGAATCTGTAGATTATTTGTAAATCTGGTTTTTTTTTTTTAAATGGTTCATTCCTTTGTGCAGAGCATCTTTGCGTGAGTGGAGATACAGAGCTAGTCTTAACTCATGCATTTCCACGGCACCTGCTAAGTTTGTATTTAACATTTTTGTTTCGTTTTGTTTTTGTTTCTTGAAAATAAGAGAAGAGACAGATAAGATTTTTATTAATCTTTTTTTTTTTTTTTTTTTTTTTACTATTTATACCTTCAGATAGGGCCTCTCCTTTTTTTGCTCTTTTTCTTTAAGCTCCTTTCCCATTTAAAAAATACTTCACACTCTTCTGTTCATGCCCTTGGCCCTTTCTGAAGCGGATTCATCTGAAAGTAGCTTTGCTGAGACACAGTTTTGTAGCAGCTCTCAAGATAGAATGTAGAGAATGGTGGGGTATTTTTGTCTATGTTCTTGTAATATATTATTATCTCCTGGTTCTAGAAAAATAGATAAATATATTTTTTCAGGATATAGTATGATGTTTCCAGTTTCATGTGGGCTGGGTGGCTGAGTGAGTGAATTTCTGTGTGGCTGAAAAAGGTTTGGGCCTCTTTTTTTCCTGCCCAATTCTTGGTGCCTTTTGATGGGCAGCAATGGTTGAAGGTGGGTGATTTTAACCCTCTTTCTGCCTTTTGCTTGGGGCCCAGCTGGGGTCCTAGGGCAGTGGTAGTGAACTTTTGGCACATGTGCTGTCTGTTGTCATCATTGAAGGCTCTAGAAGGTTTGCCATCACTGCCCTAGGATTTGCCTTCTCTGCGCTCTGGCTGTGCTATCCAGTACAGTAACCACAGATGGCAGCTTAAATGAGATCAGTTCAGATCATATAAAGTTAGAAACTTGTTCCTCGCTTGCACTGACTGCATCTTCATTGTTCAGTCACCACGTGTGGCTCCTGGCCACTTATCTTCAGTGTGAAGAGGACATGTCACCTACAGGATGCACTGCAACGGAGAGATAAATGCTTAGCAAGCTACAGCTCAGCTTGGCTGGGATGACCTTTGTCACCTTTGGGCAAGGAAGAGGACGGGGTGGTGGCTGAGGAGGCTCCAGCTGGGTCCTCTTTGCTAGGGCTCCCCTCCTAGAGAGGAAAGGGTGGGTGGTTTAGCTGGGGTAAGCTGGATCTTCTGGCGCACTAGCTTTAGGGAAGAGAATCCTCTCCCTTACTGAAACCAGTAGTTGTCAGCACCTAACACCTACCCAACCGATGTGCCCAGCTGCCTGGGCACTTCCAGCCCAGGCCCCACTTTCCACAGGCTACTGGAGTGAGCACTGTTTCTGCAGCCACCTCTCATATTGTTGTCTGTTACTTTTTTTTTTTTTATAAAAAAGATAATAAAATCTGGTACTTTCTAGATTGTTCATCTTTGTCACTTTTTAAAATTTTATTTATTTGCTTTTGAGACAGGGTCTCAATGTATTTCAGACTGGTCTTAAACTCATAGCAGTCCTCCTGCTTCTGCCTCCTGAGTGCTGGGATTATAGGTGTGCACCACTGCCTTGCGCCACACCTGGCCTGTGTGTCATTTTATTTATTTTTTTGGGATGGGGTGGGGTATAACCTTTATTGAACTTACCCACCAGAGTGGAAATAATATCTGTACAAAACCAAATGTTTGTTACTGTAACTTCTCATCACAATTAAAATACATTTTTAAAAACAGTCAACTCAATCAAAACCCGCTACTTCAGAAGCCACAGTAACACTTAAATATGGTTAAGGCTCGAATGCAGAAATATGGTTGGTTGGAAAGATAATTAAGCATCCACCTTGCTCAAATACAATTGCAAAAAGGCAAATTGTGTTTTTCAGAGAGATACATACAGTCCACTGGAATCACCAACAGCTGTTTAAGAGCAGTAGAGTCCTGAGATATGGAGGAATCCAGGCCTCCTTTACACAGCCTTCTGTTGTCCTTTCTTCCCAGTCAGACTTGTGGATATGTGGGATGACACCACCTCCCGCAATTGTAGCTTTGTTGAGCGAGTCCAGTTCTTCATCCCCACGAACAGCAAGCTGCCAGTGTCGAGGGGAAATAAGCTTTAGCTTCAGGTCTTCGGATGCGTTTCCTGCCAGTTCAAAGCACTTCTGACGTGAGGTACCCCAAGATGGCCAGGCTGTACACGGCTGCACGGCGCCTGCACGCCAGTGGCTGGTCATCCTGGACCTCAGGTGTGGATGGATGAGGCCCACAGGGAGCCCAGGCTGGCCCTCTGCGAGCCGGAAACTGCCTTTGTCCCCGCCCTTCCAGAGTCCTTCCGGGCCCTCCCACCAGCCATTTCCAATCCCTCTGAGGCGCAAGCACTAAGGCAGTGAGTGAATGGGCCAGTTGCAGCGAGGACCACCACTACTCCACCACAGCGATTCAGACTGCCTGTCTTTTGTCATTTTAAAGTTTCCACAAATCCTCTCTGAGTGCTATACCTCTTGAACTCGGTGGAGCATGAGAAAACCTCTCTAAGGAGGATAGCAGACATAGAAACACAAGTAAGGAGGCAGGCAGAGGCCTGGATGAAGTGGGGAGGTCACAACGTGCACCCTGGTGGCCTGTTTGCTTCAACATTTTGTCTTGGCAGTGCCTTATTTAAAAATAAATATCCTTAAACCGGTTGCGAGCTGTAGACATCAAGACACTTCTCATAAAAATACAGATTCCTCACTTTCCTTGGGAAAAAAAAAATCACTATGCAACAACTCAGTTTGCTTGGCATTAATTGCATTCTGTTGGGACGGGACACCTAGACCTCAGCCTTGCCAGACCACAGTCTCTGCCCATTTCACTCACATTACCTGCTTAGCCTACAGTTTCAGGCTGTAAAACCTCAAAGCACTGGCTGGCTCTCAGATCCCCACAGCAGATCTGTGGGGAGGTGTGATTCTTTTTACTAAGGGCTAACAAGGGTGACGGACCTGCCTTGGCTTGGGTGTGTCATTGGGCCTTAATTCTGGGTCCTTGGGCATTGGTGGTTTTCCCTTGGCACCACATTGCCCACTGCTTTCCTGGGGCACTGGGAAGGGTGCCAAGAGGAGGCGGTAGTCAGCATAGTAACCCTCAAGCCATGCATTTCACGTGCCGGCAGCCCCTTCTCAGTGCTTTACGCCAGAACCTGTTAATCATCACAACTTGGCAAGCAGGTGCCAATTGCACAGGTGGGAAAATTGTATTTAAGGGCTTAAATTACTCATCCAAAGCCATGGAGCTTATGATGGTAGAGGTAAGATTTGAATGTGAGTAGTTAGGCTCCAGAGTCTGCTCATAACTGCACTCACTCCTTGGCAGTGTTAAAGTTGCTCTGGATCTCTTCACCTGGGACACAGCTCAGCTGCCACAGCCCCCTCTCAAGCAGTGAATTAGGTCCTAGATCCTATGTTAGCTTAGCTCTCTCCTAAGGCCCTGCTCCACTTTTGTTTTTCTGAGTCCTCTGAGGCTTGAGCAAGTCTTGTGTGTAATTCGAGTTGCTTCTAGAGCCAGGCCCTCCTGTCCGTCTGGCACCCCAGGGGGTAGCTACTGACCACAGTGGCTATTTAGATTTCAATTAGAAAATGAAAATTCAAACCCTTAGCTGCACTAGTTAAACTCAATCACTACGGTGGCTAGTGGCTACGGGACTGGACACTGTCCCAGAAACGGCTGCATTGGCTGGTCCGAGAATGGGATGTGGTATCAGTGTTAGATTTCATCTACCGCCAGCTGTTAGCTTGTGCTCTGTCACCCACAAGGAGGAAGGTCAGAACCTGGCACACAGTTAAGTGCCCAGCCAATGGCACCCTCCTTGCCAGTTTTATTTTTTGGGTAAGGTATTCCAGAAATCTCCTGTATCTACTGCTGGATAAAATTATCCCCAGTTGAAAGGCTTATAAAGACATTAAATATTTTCTCATCTAGTTTCTGTGACTTAATTCAGGAGCAGCTTAACTGGGTGGTTCTGGATTTGGGGCTCATGAGGTTCTGGTTCAGATGCTGGCCAGGGTCGCCACCACCTGCATCCTGACTGGGCTGAGGGTCCTACCAACATGGTGTGCTCAGGCATCTTGCAACCTGGCGCTGGCTGGTGGCAGGAAGTCTCAGTTCTGCATCTGGTGGATTTACACATGGCCTAGTCTCGTGACACAGCTAGCTTGCCCCGGAGTTGTTGATTCAGAACAACCAGGTAGAAACTGCAATGTCTTTAAGGCTTAGTTTTGGAAGTCACACATTCTTCTTTCAATAGTATCTTTCTTCTGGTGGTACCAGAGATTGGATCTGGGGTCTTTGCACTGAGCTACATCCCTAGCCCTTTCTAATTTTTTACATTTTCTTTTCTTCTTGTATTTTAGGGAAGGGTCTACAGGGTGTTTAGGGTCTCACTACTAGATCAGACTTGTAGTGATCCGCCTGTTTACAGCCTCCCAAGAGCTGGGATTACAGGTGCATGCCACCACGCCCAGTCTCAATTGCTATCTCAGCATGCCCTAGGGGCAGGGCCAGCATGGCAGGCCCATGATCAAACCCCTGACTCCTGTGACTGCTTGAAGGCACTTTAATCCACTGAGCTATTTGGCCAACCCTAAATTTTCAGTGTCACTAAGTTGCCCAGTCTAGGCTAGAATCTGAGATCCTCTTGCCTCAGCCTCCTAGAGTACTAGGATTACAAGTGTTCTCCACCATGCCCAGATCCTACAATATCTTACAAGTCAGCGCTATTCATTGCAAGAGTCAATTATACAAAGGCAGGAATACCAAGAGCCAAGACTCTTGGGAAGCTTTTTTTTTTTTTTCCTGAGGTACTGGGGATCATACTCAGGACCTTGTGCTTGCCAGGTAGGTGCTTGTGCTGCTGAACTATCTCCCTGGCCCAGGAAGCTATTTTAAAAACTATGACCACGGCCCCATGACTGGTCAGCACTAGACTGGGATTACTCTATCCGCAGAGCTAATCGATTGGTACAATATTATTTATGAGAATTCAGCAGTGAATGCTCCACGCATTCTGGACAATACTAGGCCATTTCTGTAGTGAGCTGTCAATCTTCTGAGGCTCCAGCAGTGCTCGTCTCTGCGTGAGTCGTCACAAAACTTGCAAGCCAGACATCTCCCTGCCAATAATTTGATACATGTTTTGGGGGAGATAGATAGAATCAGGAGAGGGTCCCCATAGCTCCAGGATTCTATGATCCTGGCTGGCCCTTCGATTGCAGCCTCAATAGATCCTGAGCAAACAGCTACATTGAGCCTGGATCCATGGAAAACAGGGGACAGTAAATACTTGTTGCTGTAACTTGCTATTTTCTTTCTTTTCTTTGTTGTTGTTGTTGTTGGCGGAACTGGGGATTGAGCTCAGGCCTCTGCACTTGCCAGGCAAGTGCTTATTCTACTGAGCCATCTCCCAGGGGCAACTCCCTCCCCCCACTTTCATGGTGATTCCTTACACAACACAGAATCTAACACAGGAAAGTAATTTACTGATACAGAAAGGTCACTCTTTTTCCTTGGAACCATCAGCTGCCCTACTGTTAAATGAAGAGAGAGTATAGTATGCAAATCATTGGTGAAAAGGATTGTAGAGTACCAACCATGGCAGCAACTAGCCCATATAAAGTGGTTCCGGTGGGCCAGACACTGGTGAAAGTACTTTGCATAGCTCTTTCAACTTTATATTTTATGAGACAAATGCTCATATTCCCACCCTCAGAAATAGAAACAGACAACAGAGGTGAAGTTATTTGAGTTTCCCTGAGTAGCATACACAGTTTTGTTAGACTGAAATGGCCACCCTTGGGCTGCATTCCTTCCCTTTAAGAAGGGTCCTCTGAAAAGAGCATATGGGTTGGGAGTCAAAAAGAAATTATAAACATAAATATATATAAACAGGACAGATGTGGTGATGCACACCTGTAATCCCAGCACTCTGAGAGGCTGAGGCAGGGGGATCTCAAGTTCAAGCCCAGCAACTGAGAGCCTTAGTGGGACTGACTCAAAAAAAAAAAAAAAAATACAGGTTGTGAATGTGTCTCTGTGAAGGTCCTAGGTTCAATCCTCATGTAAAGACATAAGTTATGCATGCTAGGACAAGGCAAGACCCAAACCATGATACTCCTACACAGGAGAGGAACTCATGATGTACACAGGGACACCAGCCAGGCTGCACTACAGCATGCTGTAGATCAAACAGGACTTAAGGATGAGTTTGGTGATGTTTTAACCAAGATGAGTGCCTGAGGACTTGGTCCCAAGATCGGCTTTTCCCCCTTCACCTGCACCCCCACCCTGCTCCATGACAAGGCAAACAACCATCTGTGCCTAGTGTTTACCACCCTACCCACCAAAAGCATAATTGTACCACCAGTATCCTGCCTTTGTTCCTTGTAGCCTAGAGCCCAGCTACACCTGCCTTGGTGGCCTTTCAGTGTCGGTTCATGTGAGAGCTTGGAGATGGCCCTCCCCAAGACCTTGTAGACGTCTCATTGGTTTCACTTCCTGTAAAGGCACTTCCTCTGTCCCTTGTCATCTTTGCAGTCCATGTCCTCAGCAATCTGCATCCTCCCCAGGGAGGAAGAGGTCTGAAAAATTTTACCCACACCTCAGTTATAACTGGCTTCTCATTTGATAAAAACAAAAGAAAACAAGAACCCCCCTCCTCCCTAGGTCATTATTTCAGCCTGGATACCAATTTGTTACCCATGCTCTCAGGTAACACAAGATGGAAAACAGGGAGATGTGGGAACAGATCTTATCTTCACTACTTCATGTCAGGTGTGCAGAACTGAAATCAAGGACAGCCTCTGTCAGCAACCTGTTGTGACCCTGGCCTCTTTTTTTAAAGCCTCAGTGTCCCCATCTATAAAAAAGGAGGGTGGGTGTGGTGGTGCACACCAGTAATCCTAGCACTTAGGAAGCTAAGGCAGGGGATCACTGCAAGTTCAAGGCCATCCTGGGCTGCATATTCAGGGCCAGCCTGAACTGCATAGAGAGACTTTGTCTCAATCAATCAATTAATCAATCAAATAAAACAAAATCTAGAAAAGGAAATGTGGACTAGAGTGATGATTCTCAAGCTCAGCTGCACAGGGATTACATTGGAGTTTGCCAACAATGGTGCTTGTGCTCCCCCACTAGAGATTTCAGTCCAACTGATGTGTTTGGTGTGGCTTGGGTAGCTAATTTTTACGGTTGTGTAGCTAATTTTAAAAAGATAAAGACTAAATACACAAACAGGTTTGAGAATGTTTCAAAACTCTTTGAAACTACAGTATTCAGAATTATATGTATAAAACCTCAAGAATCCCAAGAATAGTAAAAAGTGCAGGTTATTAAGGACCCCAACAGCTTCTAGTAAAATAAAAAGCCCTCAAAGCTTGAGAGGGGGAACAGTGCCACCTGGTGGTTATATTTGTCCACGCACCATCCAAATTACTGGCCAACACAATTCAGGGGCAACACAGTTTGTTACAGTACTTAATGAGCACCAACTAAAAGTGCAAAACACTGCAGTACGTCCTCTAGGGCATACAGAGATAAAAATGTCCTTTCCACACGATGATCACAGTCTAGAGGAGACAATGGACATGTACATAAAGCCCCTTGATCCAAGGCAGGAGGTAACAGGATAAAATACTAGGTGGAAGCCTGGCCCTCAGGCCAGCTTTAGGGATGTAGACCTGCGTCACAAAGGGCTTTGCAGTAAATTTCATCATATCTTTTCTTTTTTCTTTCTTTTTTTTTTCCGCTGAGGCATTTTATTTGTATGCTTTACATCCTTAGAAAAAGAATCCCAGGATTTTTCCTCCTGTGTGTTTTCGTCACGCTTCTTCATGATCCGTGATGAAACCAAACTGACGAAATGGAAGCAGGTTATTCTGCCATTTTTCCAGGTCTTTCAGCTGTACAGCAAACCTGGGGCTGATCACGCCACACTTGTTTAACCTGCCGGTGAGGTTCACAACCCTGTGATCATCAGTGATTTCAAATTCGCCAATGTAACCATGCTTCACCATCACAGTTAGAAACCGGATATTGACTTGGGAGCACGGCCTAACTGAGGACCCGGCGTTTGCCTCTCTTTTCAGCGTTGTTGATGCTCTTGAGAGCATCAGCCAGGACATTCATGCGCACCATTACGGTGGCACAGAAAGATGGCAGAAAGAGCTTTTCTTTTCCTTTACGTGGAGCTGGGGATTGAACTCAGACTCTTGCGCTTGCCAGGCAAGCACTTATTCAACTGAGCTATCTCCTTGGTCCCTTCTTGTCTTTTCTTATTTGAACATATATTTTTATTTTGCACTGGGCCCCACAAATTATACAACAGGTCCTACCTGGCATACTTGGGACAGTTTTGGAGGAATTGACATCTGAGCTGGGGCTGGAGGCAGCACAGGGGTAGAGGGAGAGGAAGAAGCATATTTTAGTGTGGAAGAGGTAGAGTGACAGGTCTTGGGGTGGGGTTAGAAGACTGGAGATCCAGGACCATGAGGTCGGGTGGAGAGGGGAAGGGAGTTTCGGGTTAGCGAATGAGGCAAGTGTAGAGATGATCTCCAGAGACAGACCCAGCAGCCAGAACTCAGGAGACGAGTAGAGCTGGAGCTTCGGGTTCATGGACTTGCAGGTGGGCAGCTAGGTGGGATCAAGAGCTACAGCTATGACTGAGAGGGGTGAAGAGGAAGGCAGAGCTGCACAGCCCTTGAGCCCAGCTGCCCTTGTGGTGTACTTGGAAACTTCTCTTAGCTTCCTTCCTGTCCCAGCACTGTCATGGGGCAGTGACACGAAGCCTCTCAAGGCAGGCAATCTTTTTAGGGGTTTCCCACTCAGTATGTTCCCACCATTCTTGGGCCAGGGTTCACCATGGGCCACCTGGGCTTTGAGCAAACTTCTCTGCCAACACCACAGAGTCTAAAGAGCAAGTGCTGGTGGGAAACTTGGTCTGATAGTGATTTGCTTTTATTACTATTATTATTATTATTATTATTACTTCTACTACTACTATTACCATTATTATTATTATTATTTATCTGCCTCTAAATTCTTATGGGACTTCCTGCTTCTGAGGAGGGCATTTTACAGGAAGTGAGCTCTTTCTCAGAGGTAAAAGAAGGTCAGAGGATTGGTCTCTAAGCCCTCATTTCACACCAGCTGCCCCCCATCAGGCACACCACCAGGGGCTGGTACAAGTAGCTGGAGTCCATGGTATCTGTGTCCTTGATTCCCATAGTTAAAGCAAGGAGCCCCTCTGATGTTTATTTATCCTCTCCTCTTCCCTGGAAGGCACAGAGTAGGCACAGTATAAGCAGGCTGGTCAGGGATTGGTTGTGATTCAGTCCTCCAGCTCCAAGCAGAGTAGCCTCTCTTTCAGACGTATGATTGCCCAGTTAACCCAAGAGTTCCACCTGGGTGCTCCTAGGATCTTCGTTCTGAAGAGCTCCCATGCCTGTTTCTGGGCTTAGGGTGCATTCTTGCTGGAGATGGGAAACAGCAGAAAGATAACTAGGTACCAGAGTTGGCAGGTGGTTTCTGGGCACACACAGGGCCTCAGAGATGCCAGCTGCCTCTGAGCCTCGCTCTTCCTCTAGAGAGGATTGAAAAGGCAAGCTCTTGGCTCTGTAAGACCGTGGCTTGCACAGTAGTTGATCCTAGACAGCAGAAGGATTCCTGACCCTCAGGACTGCATCCTGATGCCTCTGACAAAACACGACCTCTGTGCCAAGCATCTCCACAGCCACCAATGCTGTGTACAGAGAGGAGGCTCAGGCAAAGTGATTATGTTCACTCCAGCCCTTGGGAGTACAGTCTCCAGCCGGAGTGCAGGGGACCCCTGCGTGGCACTTGGTGGTGCTCTAGGGTGCGGTGGCCATATTCCACCCAGGCCTTCTCTTCTGCTTGGCCTTTCAAAACTACAGATATCACAGGTTTGGCTTCTTGGAGTGCATGCTACTGTGTAAAAGATAAGGAGAACTAGAAAGATAAAGGTGGAGGGGCAGAGCACACAGATGGTACCAACACCTGGATAGGTCAGTTGATTGATTGACTGATGGACAGTCGGATGAAGTGGACAAGGAGCACCACACATACACAGTGAACATGGGGTATCCTCCAGATTGTGCCTTCTTTTTTGGGTGGCAGACTCAGCCTGCCGTGAGGGCTGGGGTTTGAACCTTGGTCCCTGAGCGTGCCTAAGCAGGCACTTTAGACCGCTAGGTTATCTCACCGGCCCTACGTCGCGTATTCTTCAAGTTCAGCGTAAGAGGTTTCTATGCGGGGCCTCCTTCAGCTCTTTCATGGGGAGGGGCAGGGCAGCAGGGGGCCGCCCAACAAAGCCCCACCCCCCACCCCTCGCCCCCTCCCCCAACCCCCCTCCGCAATGGTAGCTAGGTCTGAATGAAGAGGTGGAAGTTGGTGCGTGTAAACTCGTGGTGGATGCTCTCGAGGAGCGCGTCGGCATCCTCAGCGGGCTTCGGGGCGCTGGGGGCACCCGGCCTGGCGCTGTATTCTGGGGTGTAGGTGAACGAGAAGGCGCTGGGGTAGAAGAGCCCATCGGTGCGCACCAGGCTCACCGGCACCGTGATGGGGGTGCGTAGCCAGCGCCAGTCGCTGCCGAAGGTCGCCACGTCGGGAACCACACACACCAGGGATCGCGGGCTCCTGGGGCGGGGAGTGCAGGGCAGAGCTGCGGCAACTGTCGTGATTCGTCCCCTGCTCCCAGGAACCTCCCATCGCCTCCCGCACGCTATACCTGTACATGGTCTCTGCCTCCACATCCCTGAACCACACCTTGAGCCCCGCGTGGAAATTCTCCCCGTGCAGCTCCAACGTCGCCACGTCGCCGCCGCCGCTCAGCTGGGGGAAGGTGGGCCCAGGTGGGTGGGAAGGGGGACCCGGAGCCAGCCGGCTGCCCTTCTTGTCCAGCACCCCACCCCATGCTCAGTGGAAGCTCCCTGCTCCCTGCCTGCCAGCACCCCAGAGCGCCCGGATCACCTCCAGAGCGCAGATGAGGGGCACCGGCGTGACCGGCTCCCGCGTGCAGGCCACACTGGTGCTGAAGGAGAACTCGACGGACTCCGTGCCGATGATGGTCCAGCAGGAGCTATCATTGAGCAGAGCCTTGTTCGCCTCCTTGGGACAGGGAGAGGCCTGGGAGGGGACCGGTGGTGGAGCAGAGGCTTCTACAGTGGCCCCCAGTGTCAGGCTCCCCACCCCCACCCCAGGGTCAGCCCAGTGTACCTCTGTCCTGCTCTGCAGTCTCCCTGATTCAGAACTTGGCCCATCCTCTTACTTTGTCTCACCAAGAGCTGAAATAAACTCATTGGACCTGCTGCTTGCTTGTTCTTTGCCCTCCCCACCCTCCCTGACTGAATGCAAAGCTGCCCACTGATGGGCACCCCCAGTATCTTTTTTTTTTTTTTTTTTTTTTGAGACAGGGTCTCACTAACTATGCAGTTCAGGGTGGCCTTAAACTCACTTTGTAGCTCAGGCTGGTCTCGAACTCACAACAATCCTCCTGCCTCAGCCTCCCAAGTGCTGGGATTACAGGCATGCGCCACCACGCCCGGCTTCCCCCAGTGTTTTCAACAAGGCCTCACTCAGTTGCCCAAGCTGGACTTGAACTTGCCTCAGCCTCCTGAGTGCTTGGTGCCCCTCCCCCAGCCCATGTGGTTTCATTCTCTTTTTCTTTCTTTTTTTGGTACCAGGAGCCAAACTCAAGACTATACTTCCCAGGCAGGCCCTGTGCCTCTGAGCTATATATCCCTGGCCCCGTGGGATTTCTAATGTCCTTATTTTCTTATGTTTCTAAAATTTCATTTTTTTTTAATTGTGAAATTTGTTGCCCTACCACTGCACAACTTTAATATTCTTGGAGAAAGAATATTGCTCAATAATTGCTGTTTTCTACATTTTATGATTCAGTCGCCTAATGTTCTTAATAGTATTCTTTTGACAGATTGCTTAATAGTAATTTTTATTTTGCAATCCTATACTTCAATAGTCTATCATTCTAGTAGTCTTTCATCAGCAATACTCAAACTATTGCCCACTCTAATTTTTATTTGCATTCTACAATTTTGTATTACAACATCCTATGAACCTAATCTTTGGGGATGAATACAGTTTTTGGTGGAATGAATATTGCTTAACTATAACACTTATTATATTCTGTATTCTATTTTTCTGTCCCAATAGTCCATGATTTTTTTTTTTTTTTTTTTTTGAACCAAGGGTTGAACTCAGGCCCTTGCATTTGCCAGGGAAGCGCTTATTCCATTGAGCCATCTCCTGGCCCCCAATAGTCCATGATTTTGGCCTTCCAGGATGGGCAGCGTTGCTCAGTAAGCAGCGATCATGCTGGCAAAGGTCTTACATTCTATAGCTGTCTATCATCTCCCTCTCTGGGACAGTTGGTGCTAGAGTACCCTGCTCACCTGGAATTGCACCACTTTCTCTGTGGTAAGGCATAAGTAGGTGCCACCCTCTCCAGGTGAGCTACCTGGAAACTGGAAGGCACACTTGTGCAGCTGGGAGATGGGCTCGTCCACATCGAGGAGTGCACACTGCTTGGCTACTTTGCGGATGATCTGCAACAGAAGGGTGACAGGAAGCACGGTGCCATGGTGCCTGGGTACTCAGAAGCTGCCTCCCAGCCAGTCTCAGCTACTGTGAAGCCACGTGGGCACGGAGGAGTCCTAGAAAACAACCAACTATCCCCAGACTGAGAGCAGCTGTCTTCAGGCTTTGGGGCCCCCTTTCCAGCCCCATGTACATAGGTCCCACCCTTTGCATGATCTGGGGAATCCCTGCAGATGTGCTGTCCCTCCTCGTACCATAGGTGGTAGTGTGATGCCAGTGTCTGTGCAGACAAGCTGCACCAGGGAGCCATAGCGGACATAGCTCTCTCGAGGTGGGAAGTCCCCTTGGCAACGGTGTTCATCAGCTGGGGTGAAAGAAAGGAAGAGACAGCCTTCAGGAGTCCTGCCTTCTGCCAGAGCCCTGCCCTCTTACCTTTGGCTCCCCTCCCCCCATCATGGATAGGCCTTGTGGGAAAGGCCAACCCTCAGGGAAGCAGCTAGAACTTCTAATGCGGTGGGGGATGGGGCAGGGATGGGGGCAGGGGTGATGGTGGGGGTTATTTGTGACTATCCTCAGAGATGTCTGCCTCCTGGGATCAGAATAGCATGTCAGTCACTTTCTTACTGGGATTGCAGGAGATTGGTTTTGAGCTCAGCTGCAGGGGTGAGCAATCTTTCTTGAGGAGCTGGGAAGAGGAGTAAGCAAGCTAACACATGTGGAGCACCCCACTTGCCTGTCGGGGTCATTACCGAGGTGGAGTGTGAAGGCAGCCCACTGTCTTGCGCTGGCCACAAAGGCGCCATCCTCCACGGAGAGGTAGCGTGTGGACACGGTCTGGGAGCGCAGGCGGTTGAAGAGGGAGACCTTTGAGCCGGACGATATGCATACTGCGAGAGGAGGTAGAATCAGGGCCCCAGCCTAGAACTTAGGGGCTCCCAGACAACCTCTGTTCCTCTGTGCTGTGTACCAGCTTGGCTATATGGACAAACTGGGTGGTCATAACTCACAGCTACTGATCTAGTGCTACTGTTCTCCTGTTTCTGTGCCTTGCCTGCTGCTTTATGCTGCCTGAGCAGTGTTTCTGGTCACTGAAGAGCCACTTGTGCGTTAGGCCCACCTTTGCCCTGGAAGAGACTGCAATTTCAGTTACATAAATGAAAAATGCCAATAGGGGGCTGGGGATATAGCTCAGTGGCACAGGTGCCTGCATGGTAAATGCAAAGTCCTGAGTTAGATTCCTGGTACCAAAAATTTTTTTAAATGTCAATATGATGTGGTGAGGGTTGAGGTAAGGAGGTAAGGAGGCCTTCTTCTTGGAAGAAGTTACAGTCCTGGAGGGGGATTGTGAAGCAGGTAAGAGTTGTTCAGGGGATACTCCTGCAAAGACCATGTGTTGTGAAACAGCAGAGAACTATTTTAGGAACTTCTCATTGATCTCTTCTGCCCTCAAGCAGCACATATTCACAGCCACTGCTTTGCTTTCTCATTGTACTTTGGCCATATAGGGAGAGGGCAAAGAGTGGGTCAGTGTCCTCTCTTCTCTCACAGTGCTGAGCATTCTGTGGGTGTTCATGTAAACTTACCCCACGTCCCCACCCCCACTCTAGCAGTTACGGTGTGCTAGCATTTATCTCTTATAACTGCTCTGTGTGTATTTGCTCCTTTCATTCTCTGAACAACTCTGGAAGGTAGAACATACAATTTCCACTTAAGAGAGCAACTTGAGCAGGGCATGGTGGTACACATTTGTATTCCCTGTGCTCTGGGAGGCTGAGGCAGGAGGATCACAAGCTCAAGCCCAGATTGGGCAACTTATCAACTCAACAATACCTTGTTTTAAAATTAAAAAATAAAAATGGGTGGAGATATAGTTCAGTGCAAAGTCCCTGGGCTCAATTTCCAATACTAGGAAAATACAAAACAGAGCAACCTTCTAAACATCACACAGCCACCAAGTTGTAAAGCAGAATTTAAACGCAGGCCACCAGGCTCCAAAGTTTGCACCGACCCAACACACTAGTCCACCATTCCTGCCTACCCCTTCCTTGATACCCAGGACCAGCCCTAGCATTTTTTGGATCTAGAACAGTCCATAGGCCTTTTAGCAGATGGAAAGTGTGGCCAGGTGTGGTGGTGCATGCATTCCTGTAATTCCTACACTCAAGAGGCTGAAGCAGAAGGGTTGCTGTGAGCTTGAGGGCAGCCTGAACTAGACAGCAAGACCCTGTCTCAAAAAATAAATAAGTTGGCCATACAGATAGCTCAGCAGACTAAAGCGCCTGCTTAGGTAGAGCACAGTGGCTAGAGTTCTATTCCTGGTGTGCCGGGCGGCCGTGCCCCAGCGGTGCACCGAGACTGTGATTGAGACTGGGCGTGGTGGTGCGCACCTGTAATCCCAGCTTTTGGAAGACTGAAAACAGTAGGATCACTATGAGTCTGATCTACATAGTGAGACCCTGTAGACCCTGTCCTTAATACAAAATAATAAATAAATAAGTGGTACAGAGTTGGTGCCAGGGCTCTGGAGTGACAGGGACTCAGGGTCATTTCCTGGCTTGCTTGCATCTTCAGTGGGCAGCCTTGCGCAAGTCACTTGGGATGTGATAGGTCCCACTATTTTCTTATGTGCATGAATGTGTAAAGCCTTATTTCCTCCACAGAGGGAAATACCCTACCCCATAGGGACAATGATAGTACCTGCCTTGCAGGAATGACTGTATATCCTCCTAGGAATAGACATCTGCCATTATTTATTTATTGGGGCTTTTTTGAGACACTGTCTTGTTATGTTGCCCAGGCTGACTTCAAACTCATGTCATCATCCTGCCTCAGCCTCAGCTGGGATACAGGCACCTCCAACGTTTCTGGCATCATCATCATCATCATTGTGCTGGGAATCTAGGGCTTTATGCATGCGATGGCAAGTGCAGTACCACTGAGCTACATCCTAGGTCCTGCTCTTTATAGAGATCCAGCCTGTAGCACACAGCTAGGCATACCACAAGGACTCCATATATATATTTTACACTGGATTGCCTCTGCCTGCTTATGATCCTGGGCCTGGGGGTTGAATGCAGGGCCCCACACCTGCTAAGCACTCCCTTTAGCACTAGGTCCCACTCCCACTCCATGTCCCCTTAGTCCTCTTCAGTTTCGCCCTCACCTCCCCATCCAGTCATCCGGTCTCTGCGTCCCTTTCCCTTTCGGGGCTCTTGATCAGACTCAGCCTTGCACCCCACCCGCACCCCTGTCCTGGCTCAGGCCTTCAGGGCCCTGCCCAGCCCAGCTCACGGTCAGTGTTTTTCAGCGACTGCTTTTTCTGCGAGGGCTTCGAGATGACCTTGATTAGTCGGCTGTGGAAGGTGCCCAGCTCCCGGCCCCCTTGCAGTACGAGGCGGAGCACCAGTCGGAAGTGCTTCCTCTTGTCGGCGTCCGAGATGTACAGGGTCTTGGCGCAACCGAATGCCTAGCAGACTCACGGGGATGGGGCCGGCTCATCCTAGGCCTCAACCGGCAAAATGATCCGACCTCCCCACCACCTGGCCTCCGGCCTCGCTGCTGTCTCTTGATTTCAAGAGGGGACTGAAGGAGCCCTTGGCTCCGGCTCTGAGGAAGAGGCAGGGACGGGAGCCAGAACTGCACCCTCTCCCACATTCTCACCCTGGAGTCCGGCTGCTCCTCGAAGTTCAACTTCTGCGTCTCGGCAGCGCTGCCAGAAGCCCCGTCCAGCCCCATGTAACCGCAAACTGTGGCCCTGGTCTCCCCCACCTGGGGGACTGGAAAGGGCCGCGGGATGCTACAGGCTCAGAGGTCGAGAGAGCCGAGCATGCACCGCCAGAGGGCGCAGAGAGCCCGAGCCCGCCAGCCGCCCTGCCTGCGGCCCGGTCCTCCCGCTCAGAGCCACAGCCTGCAGCCTGCAGCCTGCAGCGCACGGCCCAGAGCCATTCCTCACCTTGGCCCTGCACTGGCTTTACCCTCCATCCGGGACCTGAGAGGTAGACACAGGGCGGGGGGCAGAAGAACCTGCAGAGACAGCCGAGGGTGGGGTTCGAATATCCATTGCTCCTTGCCTATCTTTGAAAGCTTCTCAAGGTTGAAGACCACACAACCCTTGATTCTTCCCTCTTTCTCCTCTAGCTATCTGCATGACTATGAACTCCATCAATATCCTAACTTTTTTCTTTGGTCTTTTTGAAACAAGGTTTCACTATGCAACTCAAACTGGCCTTTTACTCACTTTTTAGCCGAGGCTGGTCTCGAACTCACAATGATTCTTCTGCCTCTGCCTCCCAAGTGCTGGGATTATAGGCATGCATGCACCACCATGCCCAGCCAACATCCAAACTTTCATTTTTATTTATTTATGTTTTAATGAGCAGAATAGATTTATTGAGGGAAAGAAAGCTCTTGTCCAAGAGAGGGACAGGAGGGGGGCCCGAGAGGGTAGTTCCCCCTTTCATTGTTTTTAAACACGTCTTTCAGTTATCCATCAGTAAGTCTGTCTACTTCATCTTCAAAACATATCTGGAATCCATTAGCTGTGTAACCACCTCTACCAGGCACAAGCTCAAGGGTGTGTGTGTGTGTGTGTGTGTGTGTTACTGCAGATTGACCCCAGAGGCACTCTACCACTGGGCTATAGCTTCAGCCCTTTTTATTTATTTTGAGACAGGGTTTAAAAAAATTACCCACACTGGCAGTGGAGATGGCTCAGTAGAATAAGCGCTTCCCTGGCAACCCAAGGGCCTGAGTTCAATCCCCAGCTCTGCCAGAAAAAACCAACCCCCCCAAAAAAACACTAAAAAACAAACCAAAACAACGCTCCAAAAACAAAAACAAAACAAAAAAAAACCCCAAAGTTGCCACACTGACTTTGAACTTTCCATCCCTCTGCCTCTGTCTTCCAGGGAGCTGGGATTGCAGACCTGTGCCACTGCCCAGCCATTCCTTTTTGCCTGTAGGACTGCATTCACTTTTTAGTGGATCTCCCTGTCACTACTCCACCCACTTTTAGCATGTTTTTTTCACACGGCAGCCAGAGTGCTTTTTTTAAAAACATGAATCAAATTGTGTTTTGTCTCTTCTTGAAATCCTCCAGTGGTTAAAAATCCCAGGTCTTGCCATGTTTAACTCTCTGACATATACCTTGTTCCTCCTCCTCTAACTCCAGCTACCTTGACTTCTTTTGCAACTAAACAGGCCTAGTTGGTGCAGGTCAAAATCTTTGCATTTTTTTGTTCTTTTTAGTTGGACACACTTGCCCTAGATTTTTCATGTCTGGCTCCATCTGCCATTGAAGTCTCAGTTCAAAGGATTTGCTTTACCTTTGAGCTACATTCTCTGCTCCCAAGTCTCAGTTCAGATGTCACTTTTTAAAAGGCTCTTTGCCCTGCATGACCTATCAAGCTAAAATATCTCACCTCTCTGGTTTATATCACATTACGCTGTTCCCTGTCCTTCCAGCTCCCATGCTAGTCTGATATGTGAGGAGTTCACTGTCTCTCTCATCCATAGTAGAGTCAAAAGCCATAAGACTGTATCAGTCTCTAGTCCCAGCAGTGCCCATAAGTGACCACAGGGCTTGGCCCACGATAAGCATCCAGTAAATAGTTGAGTGAATGAATAATGGGTGAGGTAGTGAGAGGTGACAAGGGAACCACAGGGAACTTCTGTAAAAGACCAAAGTGGGGGCTGGTGTTGGCTGAGGGACAGGCCCCCTGGATGCTCAGCCCATAGCCAATGTCTGAATTCTGAGGCCTCCGAAGAGGAGTGCAGATAGCTACATGGGGCTAATGGCAGGAGAGACCTGGGAGGCCATGCTAGGGCACCTACCGCTTCTCATTTCCATAGGATTTCTGGGCCACCTTGGCATGCAGGATCCGCACCGTCTGCTCATACCGTTGCTGCAGGCAGATTCGCACTCCTTCTCTCAGTGCCGCACTGCACTCTGGGGATGAACTAGGCCCCGGGCAGGGCAGCAGCAGGGTGAATCAAGGGCTGAGGTCTCAGAAAATCCTGCACTCAGGTTGAGCGAAATGAGCAGAGGGAGAGGTGGCTCTACATTCCGTCTCTCCCAGGCTGGAGGGGGAGAGGTGTTAGGCAAAGGAGGGGCTTTGAGGTGTTCAGTGAAGCCTGTACAGAGCCCTCCAGGACCACCAAGGTGCAGCTCCCAGAGTCTGGCACTAGGGGGATGCAGCAGTGACACAAAGGCCACCTGTGTTGGCCCTGGGATGCAGAGGCAGAGTAGGGGGAATTGGTAGTTAAACTTTCTGGTTTTAGGGAAATGCCAAAGGGAAACAGCCTTTGCTGGATGCAGGCCAAGGGGCTCTTACCTCCTGTAAGCAGAGGCCTGCAAACATGAAAGGAACCTGAAACCAGGCCCACATCCCAAGGATGGGGAACATCTGAGTTTTTCCAGGGCCAAAGCAACACTCCTCCCTTTTTCTTAGGACAAGGGGCCTGTTGCTAGGTGGGTTTTTTTTTTTTTTTTTTTTTTTTTTGGTGGTACTAGGGATCAAACTCAGGACCTTACACTTGCCAGGCAAGCACTTATTCCACTGAGGTATCTCCCCAGCCCCCAGTTTTTTCTGTTTCAGATAGGGTCTTGCTATGTACTTCTTGCTGGCCTTGAATTCACTATGCAGCCCAAGCTGGCCTCCTGCCTCAGCTTCCTGAGTGCTGGGATTATAGGTGTGTGCTTCCATGCTTGGCAAAGGGTGGGCTTTCTTGGATTACAGGGCATCCAGCCCATTACATTGACCTCAAATAGGGAGACAGGTCAGAGTCTCTAGATCTGCTGACTTCTCCGTCTGGGGATTTTGATGAGTACAGGTGGGTGTGCCCCAAGCCTGCACAGTTTCAGAACTATGTAAAGGAAGACTTGTGGCAGATTTGTGGAATTAACAGGTTGGGCCCTGAGGAAAGCCACGGATTCCCTCCCCAGCTGGGTCCTTTTAAAACCCTACACTCTTGGCAAGACCAAGTCCCAGCCTCTTTTTCCTGCGGGAGGGGACATCACAGGGTGAGAGTCAGGCGCGCCTTGGAAACCCAGGCCAGGACCTGCGGGCGGCCAAAGCGGGACCGCCCCGCCTCTTGGGGTTCTCCTAGGGGCAGTGCCGCAGCCCTTCTCCCGCTGTAGCCGGATTCCGGTCCGCTGCTCGCGGTCTGAAGCTGCAAGGGTGGCTGGAGCAGGGGGCGCCTCGTTCGCTCCGCCCAGTCCTCGCAGGAAGAGGGAATTGCTCCCCCTCCCCACCGCCGGCCCTGGGTTAAATGCGGCCGCTGCCTCTGCTCGCTCCAGCTGTCCGGCAGTCCCCTACTAGGGCACACTGCCCAAGCCATTACCTGGTCCAACTGCCCTGGGGACTCCTCCCGTCAGCTCTGCTCTGCAACCGCGCTTCTGAGCTGTTCTGTAGGCTCAGGTGAGTCAAAGGGCCCGGGGACGCTGAGGAATCTGCAGGGAGGGGGCAGGCGACAGAGCCCCATCAGAGGTCTATTTACTATAGAAGCAACGCCTATGGTGGCCTCCACTGACTGGCAGTACTCTTTCCCTCTTCTGTGCACTCCTTTCCAAACTGAATCCCCCACCAGTAAGGCCAACAACAACGGGGCTCCGACCCTAACCTCCTTCCATGCCCTGGCACGGCAAGTTCCTAAGGTGTTCATTCCTGGGCTGACTCTTGAATAATTATTCCCAGACCTCCCAGACCACTTGGCCTACCCAAGGGGGCACCTGAGCACTTTCTCTTAAACCCAGGCATTAACTTCAGTAGCGTTCTGGGCTCTTGAGGTGGCCTGGAGTGAAAGCCATTACTCTCTCTGGACCTGGCTCTTTCTGTAAACTGAAAGGGGTGTAAAGGTGGTGAAGTTCATTTATGAACTTCTAGGATGCCTGGGACGAGCATGAAGCCAAGAGCAGGATTAGAGGACCTTAATCAAGATTAGGGGACACAGTGCCTTTATGGGTTAAAGGCCCCATAAGCTACTCTAAGGTGCTGGCCCGGGCTGAGGCCTGAGGTAGAGCAGGCATTTGGTGCTGATCCATCTCCACCAGCAGCTGGCACATCTGGCTTAGTCACCCTCCCACGACAGGCCCAGCCAGAGGGATATTTTGTTCTTCTCCCAGGGTGGAAGGCAAAGGGGGAGAAGAATCCTAGACAGGAAGCCTGCCTGGGGTGAGCTGCAGGCGCAAGCCTTGCTCAGAATAGGCTCATTCACGGAATGGGGGCGGGGCTACAGTGGGTTAGGGGCAGCTGGCACTCTCTCTGCCCAGAAATGGCAACAGAAAAATAAATGGCTAATGCAGTCTCAGCCTGGAGCCCAGGGGGTAGAGTAGGCAGAGGAAGGAAAAGAGGCTTAGTGACTCTTATTAGGGATCAGAGTGCCAGGCGGCTCAGATGGGAGAAGGGGACCCAGATTCCCAGATTCTAGGGGACTACCCTTGTGGGACCTTAATGTTCCCATCTGTACAATGGGGGATCTTCTGTTATACATAAGGGACATTGCCAGGTGCTGCAGTAGGGCGAATGCTCACCTGCTGCCCCCTCAAGGTCCATGGCCACTCTGTGGGGCCTTGGACACGCTCTTGCTGCGCTCTGGATGTGTCCTAAGCCACCGTCCCGGGAACCCTGCGAACCTCTGCACCCCAACCTGCGCAAGGATATATCATGCTCAGGCCTTATCTTCAAGGCCCAGGGGCTCCAGCCCCCTGTTTGTTCTGGGCAAAGACACCTGCAGAACAGGTGTGGACTTCCCAGACTACATCGCGGTATCAGCCACATCAGGCGGTGCCCCCTGCCGGCCTCTCCGGAGAGCCATCGGAGAACCCAGGCACCGAGTTCTTGTACGTGGTGGATTTTAGCACTACTCACTATGCCCCACGTCTGCACTCAACGGGCGAAAGGATGCAACCCTTTTTTGCCACCTATGGTTGGGCGGTGCATGCCTGAACATGGAGGTTGGGTTCTGTTTGTAGCATAGAGAGCCACACAGAAGTTCCTGTGTGCAGAGGTGGAGACTGGCTTCGGTAGGCAGACTCACCTTGTGGGGGCAGAAGGCACAGAGCATGCTGGCTGGGTCCCAGAACCGGGGAGACATAGGATCCTATCCTGGTGAGTCCCTTCCTTCCTGTATCACTCTTGAGTTTCACGCTTTACTCCCCCTAAGCCTCAGTTTCTTCATCTGTACAATGGACACTCCAGCCTTACTTAGTGTCAGAATTGACAAGGATTAAATACCATCGTGCATGCAAAACATTTAGCACTGTACCCGGCATTAGGAAAGGCACATCTTATTTACCTTTTAAAAATATTATTTTTCCTTTCAACAAAGTCCTCCTGGGCTTCTACAGACAATTGCTTGCGTTTCCCAGCAGTCTCGGTGTAATGACGTTTTTGTGAAAGGTCCCAGTGTGGAACATTTTAAATGCTCAAAAATAGATTAGTAAAATAAACCGTGACCCTTGCCCCCCACGCCCATCCCTCAGGGTATGAGCTTTGTTCTTTACTAATTTCCTCCCCCGTTTTAGATTCTGACGTCTCCATTCGCTGTCCCTCAAACACCATGAGAGGCCTTCTCTGCTGCCCATTGGCTATGTTGCTGCTCTTTTTCCAGCCCTGGGAAACCCAGCTCCAGTCTGCAGGTGAGCTGGCGGAGGAGGGGAGGGGAAGGAGCCAGGCCAGGCCAGCAGGTAAGAGAAAAACAAGGGTTTTGAAACATGTGAGGCTGGGCTGGAGCTTCCCACTTCTCTTCTGTGGGTTTTAGTTTCCTCACCTGTAGGATGTGGCTTAGTGTAGGGTTCATTCAGAACTATATATGCAGTATTTAATTTTGAATATTAAAATTGAAGACATGGAAACAAGCAAATTTCACAGAAAAACCCAGATTTAGAACTTCTCTTGAAAAATTCAAGGACTGCTAACATCCAGCCCACGTGGGTACGTGGCACCATTTTCCTGGAGCTGCCTGAAGTAGGAGGATACAGGTTCTTTCAGTGTTCACAGCCCTAACCCAGCTACTGCATTCATTTATTTTGCCTGCCTGGCCCCTATGCATTTGCTCTCTGTACTTGGGATGTTTCCTTGTCGGCCCATGGCAATCCTTAGTGGATAACACTCCAATCGAGAATTTGTGAAAAGGTCTAGCCCGGGTTCTCAGCAATACCGTTTGAGCGCGGGTGTCTAACTCGTGTTGGTTAGGTCTGCGTTGTAGGGGGCGCTGTTCTGTTGGGATAGCTGTATTACTCGCGTTTCTAGGGGAGGAGGTGGATTTTCCTGGGAGGTGAGCCTCTGCAGATTTAAGAATATCCTCCGTGGTGCTCCCCGCAGGACCCAGGTGCCACACTGGACCCCTGGATTTGGTTTTCGTGATTGACAGCTCCCGCAGCGTGCGCCCCTTCGAGTTCGAGACCATGCGACAGTTCTTAGTGGGCCTGGTCCGCAGCCTGGACGTGGGGCGAAACGCCACACGCGTCGGCGTGATCCAGTACTCGAGTCAGGTGCAGAGCGTCTTCCCGCTCAGAGCCTTCTCGCGCCGCGAGGACATGGAGCGTGCCATCCGCGAGCTGGTCCCGCTAGCGCAGGGTACCATGACGGGCCTGGCGATCCAGTACGCCATGAACGTGGCCTTCAGCGAGGCGGAGGGGGCGCGTCCGCTGGAGGAGCGAGTGCCACGCGTCGCCGTCATCGTTACGGACGGGCGGCCCCAGGACCGCGTGGCCGAGGTGGCGGCGCAAGCGCGCGCCCGCGGCATTGAAATTTACGCGGTCGGGGTGCAGAGAGCGGATGTGGGCTCCCTGCGGGCTATGGCGTCACCGCCACTGGACGATCACGTCTTCCTTGTTGAATCCTTTGACCGTATCCGGGAGTTTGGCCTGCAGTTCCAGGGGCGTCTGTGTGGTGAGTGAAAGGAAGTGAGGAACTCGGCTGCAACTCCCCAGCGGTATGGATTCCTCTCCTGGTGCTGTCCAGCCTTACTCTGCCCACCGGGTAGAGTTGAGGGGTTTAGTCAAATGTATGCTCTGGACACCTTTTCTTAGGCTTGTCCACAAGGAGCAACATTTTGTCTTCCCTCCCCCCACCTCCACCCGCAAAAGATTGTGATTTATCACAGGCTTAGTGTCAAACTCTAATAACACATGCCTTCTAAACTTCGCCCCCAGGGCTCACAGAAACCGCAATTGAGACTGGGTGTGGTGGCAGGTGTCTTAATCCCAGCTCTTGGGAGTCTGTAAACAGGCAAATCACTATAAGTGACCTAGTAGTGAGACCCTGAACACCCTGTGACCCTTCCCCCAAAACAAAAACAAAATAATAACAACAACAAAAAACTAGACCAAATTTCCTCAATGCTCAGAGCAGTCTCGAGGGAAGTCATGCCCCGCTCTCACTGTAACTCTTCTCCCAAACACCATGCTATCTGTTCTGGTCATATTTTGTGCTATTTGGCCCACAGATTGCACTTCTCCACTTCCAGCACTGTCCCTGGCTTCATAAGGTCTTGCCCCATGCATGGGCACATCTGGTTCCCTATCCCCTCTTCTGTGTCTACCTGTTTTTGCCCCAAGCCCCTCCACAGGGGCTAATGCCCCTCCTAGTCCTACCCCACTTAGGGCCTTACTTGAGGATGGTGCCAGCCTCTGACCCATCCCTGCTCAGCTCTTTTGTGTTGGAGGCTTCTGCCCTTTTGTCTCCTGCTCATTCTAATGCTGTATGTCCCCAGGGAAAGACCTATGTGCTGAGTGGGGACATGGCTGCCAGCACCAGTGTGTCAATGCTCCGGGAACTTTCTACTGTGCCTGCAACTCTGGCTACAAACTAGCAGCAGATAAGAAGAGGTGTTTGGGTGAGAGTTATCCCTGCCCTGCAGTCTCTCTGCTCCTGAACCTGCTTTGGCTCCCCACTACACTGACAGTGAGTTTGGCAGTAAAAAGCCCTCTTTGTTTAGTTTATAGGTCTAAACCAGAGAGTTCTTTGTGAGGCATCATTGCCCCAGTTGAGTGTATTTTCTATAGCATTTTTCTTTTTACTCCATTAAGCCCAGACCCTTCTTGGTTCCAATTCACCTCCCAGACTTGTTTCTGTCTCCCACGAAGTCTTCCATTTGTTACTATGCTAGGGATGTTCAGTTAGACTGGTCACCCCTGACTTGCTGCTCATTCCTGCCCCTCTGGGCTGCCTCTGCTGCCTCTCTCTGCCCCTGCAAATGCTTTGAGACCTGCTTTTTCACTTCTGTCTTCATCTTTGTCATTGAGCTGTGGTGTGTGGTGCCCTGCTTTTGCACTTTTGTGTGTGTGCATGCCTGTTCACTTTTGTGATTGCAATGGCTACCATTTACTGAGTGCCAGGTTAGTTATCAGGTATTGTGCTGGGAGATTCCATGCACCATTTCTCAGCTTCACAACAACTTGGAAAAAGATATCATGTGATCCCAATAACCAGGTGACACTTGGGGTCAGCTTGCTTTTAGAAACACATGATTGATTTGAAATCTTATTTGATTATCATGAATATTCAAATTTCACTGCAGGATTTCCAGGTCCCTAAAGGCTTCCCTTCTTCTACATTTATTCAAGTTATGGATTCTTGCTCAATATTTCAACATATACATGATGTTACTATTCCAGGGTATATTTTTGTTTGTCTGTTGGGGTTTTTGTATCCCCTTTTTTTGTCTAGTTTTGTCAGATGGATATTCCATTGTCATTTAAATATTGTAGGTGAGTGAATTTAGCAAAATATTCCAGTGTAGTCCAGTAGCCCATAATAGTAGTGGGTTATCCATAGGACTGGCAATGTCAGAAGTTGTTGACTTGAGCCTTTCACAGCTCAGCATATTAATATGGCTTTACTTTTTATACTTTGTTTTTATACTTTTCTGCTGGATGGTTAAAGCAAGACCTATATAACAAGAAATGCAAGTTTTGTATGTGACAAGGTCAGTCAAATCCCCTCAGGATTTATCCTGAGATCCTGTACTGCAGTTTGTAGATCCTTTGTGAGTGTCAGCCATGTGGATGAGCCACGGCCATTGCTTGACCAATTTGCTCTCTGTTATAGCCTGAGAGAATGTTTTCTCTCCATGTGACTCCCCTTAAGCACACTGTACATTGTCAATCACTTTCCTTTGTGGCCTCATAATCTCTTTAATCAGAAAATTTAGAACACCGTTGGTTGGTTTTGGAGATAAGGCCTTGATGTGCAGTTCAGGTTGGGCTTGAACTCATTGTGTAGCCCAAGCTGGTCTTGACCTTACAATCATTCTCCTAGCCTTGAGTGATGGGACTATTGGTGTGTGCCACCATGCCCAGCTATTCCAGGTATGTGAGTCAGCCTGTTCTTTGGTTCACACTTTAGTGCATGCAAGCATGTGCATGTGTGCATATGTCCATTCTGCTAAAGTCAAAAATACCATGAAAAGGAAAAACCATTATTCATAATTGCATATTAGACACTTTTGTTCCCATCAACCCTCTGGAAGCCTCAGCCCCAGAGTTGTCCATCTTTCACACCATCTCTCATGCTGTCACTATCTTCTCTCCACTCCTATCTCTTTTCCAGGAGTCCTAAATTCTTCCTCCCATGGGGCACATCTCATCTCTCCAGTCCCTATTTCCTAGCTTAGCTCTAGGCCATCTTCACACACCCAGACTCAGGCAGGAGCCTTCCTTTGCTAGAAGGAAGCTGTAAGTTGCACTTGTTCACAACAGTCCCATTATGCAGATGGGGGAATTCTTACAAAGTTACTTAGCACTCACACTGCCTGGACTGAGAGGTGCACACCTTGGGCAAAGGCTAATTTTTGTCTCTTCTTAGCCATTGACCTGTGTGCTGAAGGAACCCATGGTTGTGAGCACCACTGCGTCAATTCCCCAGGCTCCTATTTCTGTCGTTGCCGAGCTGGATTTGTACTGCAGCAAGATCAGAGGAGTTGCAAGGGTGAGTCAACAACAACCTTCCACTTCCCTACTCTCCTGCCGCATCCGGCACGGAGGCCTCAGATGCCCCTGGTCAGAAGCGATGTCTTGCTTTTTTTTTTTCCCCTCCCCTTCCATCAGTCATTGACCATTGCAGCTTTGGGAATCATAGCTGCCCGCATGAATGTGTTAGCACCTTTGTGGGGCCACAGTGCCATTGCAAGAAGGGCTATGACCTACTGCCTGACAGGAAGAGCTGTCAGGGTAAAAAGGGATACTCTGTGTTGAGGGGAGGGATAGGCACTCAGGCTGGTGAGTTTCACCTGGATTTATCCTGCCCTGTCTCTCCTTTAAGTTAGGGACCTGTGCAATGGTGTTGACCATGGCTGTGAGTTCCAGTGCGTGAGTGAGGGCCTTTCCTACCGCTGCCTATGCCCTGAGGGGCGGCAACTTCAGGCAGATGGCAAGAGCTGCAACCGTGAGTTATGGGTGGGGGACGCTCTGTCTGCTCCTGCCCTGTTGCTCACATCCGGAGCATCCTTGCTGTGGCCTTGCTGTACCCTCAGGATGTCATGTGCCTACCTCACAGGGGCAGCCTGTAGGAGGGCACGCTAAGCTTTGTCTCTACTGCTTTTTCTCAGTGCTTTATCTTGCTAATCCTCTGCCCAGGGTTAATTTAAAAATCCGCCGCTGACCACATTCTTCCTTTGCTCACAACCCTTCTGTGGCACGCCGGGCAGTACAGCTTAGGGACCCAGTGCTCTACCCATGAGGTTTTCAAATGTGTGGGCAACCACACTAGTGGATAATGAACTCCAATTGCTGGGTAACAGCCAGCATTAAAAAAAGAATGGAAGAAAAAGTAGTTTCCTGCCTGTAGAAAGTTTTTTGTTTGTTTGTTTTGTGGTATTGGGGATTGAACTCAGGACCTTGAGCTTGTCAGGCAAGCACTTAGTCTACTGAGCCATCTCCCCAGCCCCTAGAAAGAGTAAGTATTGTTTCACAAAGTGCATTTAGTTATATGTGAGCATATGAAGTGCACCACGCTGTTATTATTATCATCTTTTTTTAACTGTGGGTTGTCAAAATTTTGAAACTGCTGTCCTAGCTCATCACAGTTCAGCTTTGGCCAACTTGCCAGCCTCTCTTTTGCTGCACTGCAACATTTTAGTCATACTGGCACTTTCTTAAATGTTTTGAGAGCTTACCAGGGCAGGGTTCTCCTGTCTCATGCCTTTGCATATGCTGTTCCCACTTTCTACAATGTTTCTCTTTGCCTTCACAAACTCATTATCCTTGAAGACTTAGTCCATTCAGACTCTTAAAGTACTACAGACTTATTGGCTTTCTTTGTCTGTGTCATGTTGTTAGAACAAAATACCCGAGGCTGAGTATTTTATAAAGAAAAGAGGTTTTTTAAAATCATAGTTCTGGAGGCTCAAGAATATGACATTGGTGACTTCTTGGTTTCTGATGAGAGCCTCACTGCTGATGGCATTATGTAGCAGGAGCATGTGACAAAGTGGTGGGAGAATGTATGGAAGAGACCAGACACATGGGTTGCCTTCCTTTATAGCTACCCACTGTCATGGTAACTAACTCACTCCCTTGAGATGGGCATGGGTCCCTTCCTTGTGTGGTGCCCCACGGCTTACTTACCCTCCACTAGGTCCTACTTCTTAAGGGTTCCAGCACGTTTTAGTACTGGAACATTGGGGTCCAAGCTTCTAAAACATGAACTTTCGGAGAGAAACTACATCTCAACTTTGGCAGTGGCTTGAACAACATATATCGCTCAGAGTTCTGGATACTGGGTCATCCAAGAGTGGTGTGCTGGCAGACACTGTCCCATGGTGAGATCCTCCTGCCTTTGATTCACAGTCTTCTCACTGTGCTCTCACATGGAGGGAGAAACCAAGGCCTTTGGGTCTCTTATAAAGACACTAATTCCATTACTGAAGGCTCCACCCTCCCAGCCTCATCTAACCCTAATAATCTCTCAGAGACCCTGCTTCCCAGCACCATTACATTAGAGACAGAGTTCAGCATATGAATTTTGGGAGACAGGGTACAGTCACTCAGCCAAAAAAAAATTCCTCAATAACCCTAGGAATAATGAATTTCTAGGGCTTCCTTCATGCCCCTTATCCAGGACTCTTTATCCATAGCAGATAGTGTGTCTGATTCCTAATTTCTTTGTGGATCATGGATCATGGATAATTTCCTAATGGAACAGGACCAACATAATTCCCTAGCTCAGAAGAAGAAAGGCAACATTGTAGAGTGATTAGAAGCAGAGATTTGGGGCTCAGATAAACCTGATTTCAAGGCCTGGCTCAGGCACTATTAACTGTGGAATTGGAGAGAAATCACGTTAGCCTTCAGAACCTCAATTTTTGGAAAATGGGGATAATATTCAAGGTTACTGGAAGTGTTGAGAAGATGTATACAGCACCTGGCCCAGGGCCTGACACCTGGCAAACTATCATTAAATGTTTTTGTTAACGTTCTTAATACTAGTGCAATGCCTAGAATTTTGTCTGATACATAGTGCGTGATCCTTAAATGATAACTATAAGTGGTTATCATCACTGTTGGCTATTGAGGTTACTTAAGAGACACTTTCAGCACAGTGATTTGTGCTAACCACTCAATAAATATCAAGGGCCATCAAGTAGACATGATGACAAAGATGTTGACTTAGCATACTGCTGGGCACAGCAAGGACTCTGCAAACAGCATCAGTTCTCAAAAAATGTTTGTGCAAGAATGACTAGATGAGTAGATGTCTATTTCTAGTCAAGGATTTGGCATCTCCATCCAAACCTTTTTGCCAAGCAGGGTGCCAGGAGGGCCACGTGGACCTCGTGCTGCTTGTGGATGGCTCCAAGAGTGTGCGCCCGCAGAACTTCGAGCTGGTGAAGCGCTTTGTGAATCAGATTGTGGACTTCCTGGATGTGTCCCCCGAGGGTACACGCATCGGGCTGGTACAGTTCTCCAGCCGCGTGCGCACTGAGTTCCCACTGGGCCGCTATGGCACAGCCGCGGAGGTGAAGCAGGCAGTCCTGGCGGTGGAGTACATGGAGCGCGGTACCATGACCGGTTTGGCGTTGCGCCACATGGTGGAGCACAGCTTCTCTGAGGCGCAGGGCGCACGGCCCCGGGTCCTCAATGTGCCTCGGGTTGGCCTAGTCTTCACCGATGGCCGTTCCCAGGATGACATCTCGGTGTGGGCAGCGCGCGCCAAGGAGGAAGGTGGGCTTGACGCCAGACTGACAGGGCAGGGGTTGGGCTGGGTGCAGGAAAGCGGCTTTCTGGGGACTTTCGGCACCTTGTGAGTTCTCCTGTCCTGCAGGGATTGTCATGTACGCTGTGGGCGTGGGCAAGGCTGTGGAGGCGGAGCTGCGCCAGATCGCCTCCGAGCCCTCTGAGCTGCACGTGTCCTACTCCCCGGACTTCAGCACTATGACACACCTGCTGGAGAACCTCAAAGGCAGCATCTGTCCAGGTGAACATAGCTTTCTCGAATTCCCCCTTTTTCTCCACTCCCTAAACTCTGATAGCTCCTCTTCCTACTCACCCCTCCCCAACCCTCCTTGTAGAGCTGTAGTTAGGGGATGGATTCAGGAGACAGAGCCTTGTTACTTACAATTTGGTCTGTGGACCAGCAGCAGGTCGAAACCTAGTAGTTGGTTAGAATGTAGCATTTCCAGAGCTTCCCAGACCTAATGAATTAGAATTAGCACTTTACCAAGACTCTCAAGTGACTGTTATACATATAAGTAAGTACTAGAGTGGGATACCTGTCTCCCAGATTAATGGTGTTCAAAATCATTTGAAGGAACTTCCAAAGGTGTGCCAGCCGAAGCATTCATACGTGGAGCGACAGCATACACACTTCAAACTTGTGGAAATTTACTTTTGGACTTGGGAGAGTAGCAGGAGTGTGTTTTAAGTCTGTAAACACAGGTACTTTTGGAAAACATGGCCCACGAATGAACCTCATCTACTTCATTTAGTTCTCAGCTGAGGGAAAAGGGATCAACTATTTGTGGAGGAGGAGGGATCATTGAATCAGGTGTACTGTATCTTCTGAGTAATGTGAAAAATTTCTTAGGGAGACAATTTTTACTATAGGATCTTTACATAAGGTATAAGATGTGACATTTCTTGTTGCATGCATATATACACATATATGTATATAGATAGACAAATATATATGAATATATACATATACACATATATGTACACACATATTTCCCCAGTATAATATGTATGTATATATATATATATATATATATATATATATATATATATATATATATTGTACTGGGGAAATTGAACTCATGACCTCATGCTGCTACCAGGTAATTAAACTCACGAACTGACTGTTCCACTGAGCTACATCCTTGACCCTTGTTGCATGCCTATAATCCTGGTGCTTGGGAGGCTGAGGCAGGAGGATTCCATGAGTTTGAGGAGGCCAGCCTGGGCTACATGGTGAGTTCAAGGCCAGCCTGAGCTACATGATGAGACAGATGTGTCAAAAAGCTAAAAACAAAAAACCAGTGACACTTCTTTCAAGTTATCAGGCCTGACCCAACAAGACACAGGTTCCATAGGGTGGGGCTGAGCCTTGCAAATCTGGGTATACATATGTGTAGAGATCCACATATTGCTTTCCTCTCTTTTTAGGCTAATTTTAATAATTAGCCAGGGCTCTGTCAAGGCACTGGTTGGCTGCTGTCACAAAGCCTTTCTTGTTCTGACTCTTGCATCTCCTATGGTGTGACGCTGGACAAGTTATCACTTAGCCTGCATGCTAGCTTAACTTTCCTCTTTTGTAGTAGGAGAGGGCACTGCCTACCCAAGGTTGCCTCAGACTCCAGAACTGTAAGGGAAGTCTGGGGTCTGTAGTTGAAGTTTCTTTTTACTAGTTGGCTGTATGGCCCTAGGAAGAGCGTCTTCTCTGATCTTTGTTTTCCACACCTGTAAAGTTAGAGATCTTCACGGGACTTTTAGGGATGTCATCAGTAACATGGCATACAGCAGCAATAAGGTACATACAAGACAGACTAAGAGGTGACCTTTAATCGTAGTAGGGGTTCTAAGAAGGCAAAGTGCCTAGCATTGTGCTTTTTATTCCACTGCCTGTACCATGGAAAGTAGCACACAATTACAAAATTTCAGTGAATTTAAGATACCATCTGGGTAAGATTCACTGTTACTTTATTTACTGATAAGAAAAACAGCTCCACAGTGTAATTGCAAACCCCCTCCCGTGCTGAAATGCATAGGAAGAAAGGCTTGATAGTGTTTTTCAATATTAAAATGCATCAAAACCACCTCGAGCGTTTTGTGAAACAAATTGCTGGGTTCCAAACCCACATTTTCTGGTGCAGTAGGCCTGAGGTGGGGCTGGATGGTTCACATTTGTGAGAAATTTCTAGGTGGTGCTGCTAGTTCAAGGACCACCTGTATCCCTGGTTTCCTTGAAGCATACTATGAAGTGTTCACACAGTATTCTAGTCCTGTGCTTTCCAATCAGGCAGACAGTAGCTACAGTACCTGTATCTATTTAATTAAAATACAATAAAAGTGGAGTTCTTGCTTTGAGCCAGTCATATTTCAGGTGTCACATAGCCGCAGGGTGCTTGCAGTTACTGCACTGGACAGGGCAGATGTAGAATACTTCTATCATTGCATCACCTCTCACTTGGACAATCCATGCTGCTCCGGACCCTTGCTTCTCAGTGTGGTCCACGGAGGGGAAGGACAAGCACGCCATCGCTTGGGGGCTTGTTGAAAGCAACCTCTCAGCTTCTCCCCCATCCCGGGTTAGAATCTGTTTTAACAGGCTCCCCTGATCATTCCGGTGAACATTAAGGGTTGAGCCACTCCCTGGAAAGTCCTAGCATCCTCACCAGCACCAATGGATCTGCTCTCTGCCTTGCCCATTGCGTAGGTGAGGACCTAGGTTTGGGGAGGCTGAATGAGCTTCCCAGTTCTCGGCTACCTGAGTGCCCTCAGCCCAGGCCTGTCTGAATGCAAAGCGCATACATTCAACTCCAGCCCAGTGGAGGTGACTCAGAGGGCCAGTGCAGGAGCTCGGTCCCCTTCTTACAGCTTCTTAGTCTGTTCCATTCCTGCAGAGGAGGGCATCGGCGCGGGCACAGAACTGCGGAGCCCCTGCGAGTGCGAAAGCCTCGTCGAGTTCCAGGACCGCACGCTGGGGGCGCTCGAGAGCCTGACGCAGAACCATATCCTTGGGGGCTGAGGCCGGGGCTGGAGGGAAGGTGCAGGGATCTGGAGCTCTAAGTCTTCCTTGACCGCTTACTGGCCCAGTTGACTGCGCGCCTGGAGAATCTGGAGAACCGGCTGGCTAACCAGAAGTGAGGGCGGCGGGTGGTCTGGACCTGAGCGTCCGTATGCCGTACTCCGGACTGTCGGGGAGAAGGTGCTGGCGGGCTCCCAGCGTGTGCTCTAGCTGGCCTCGCCGGGACCAGGACCGGGAGCCAGACTGCAGGGACCAGGGGACCGGGCGGTGTGCAGGGCAGGGCGGGGCGGCTGCTAGACCCGCAAGCTCTGCTGCGTGCTGCGCTCAGTTCTTTGTTGGATTGCTTTTTGTTGTCTTTTTCTTAAAAAAAACAAAACAAAACAAAAAATCTGGTTTCTGTGAGGTTGTTTTGTAGGCTTTGACAGGCTGCCAGGGGAGGGGGAGGCCAGACGGAGCCCGCTCCCTGGCGCCCGGGTGGCGTCTCCTTGGAGAAAGGCTCATTGTAAAGGGGCCGGGCTGGGGAACTGGGGACCCGGGCGCTACTTCCCCCTCCTTGTTTATCCAACCGCCGACAGATGGCTCCCTATGGTGTGTGTGTGTGTGTGTGTGTGTGTGTGTGTGTGTGTGTGTGTGTGTGTGTGTGTGTGTGTGTGTTGCCGGGAGGGTCCCAAGAGAAAGCCCCGGGGGTCTGAGCAAGACTGCACTCCTAGTCTGCTCAGAGGGTTGAAT
>PVKA01017986.1:0-44703 GCA_004027165.1 Ctenomys sociabilis | reverse complement strand
AGACAGAACTGACCATAATCTCTCCATCTTCTTGCCTCAGTATCCTGAATGTTGAGATTACCGGTGCAGTATTACATATTTATCTGCAATCCACTTGTGTAATGTGTTTTTCTACAATATAAATTCTTAAAAGTATTGTTATTGAGATAAAGATATAGACTCAGTACACATTTTCAACTTGACTGACTAGTTACCAAGAAAAGATAATTTACACTGTCACCAGCATATTTTAAATACTTGTTGCTTATCTACATATACACTGGTATGATTATATTCTTTAAGACTTTGCTCTTTAACTGAATAATTGAGTAATACTGTTAATTATACTGGCTGAATAAAATAAAAGTGAATTGTATTTTTTAGAGTAGAAAGAATTTAGGAGAAAGCTTCTGAGTGCTACAGGGGGGGCCCAACAAGTGGGTTGTCTGCCAACCCTGCTTCTCCAAGTGAACTGATTGCTCGCATATTCCCAACTAAGGTGCTGTTTCCCTCTAGCTAACAGTCTCCATATTATTTATTGACATACTCTATATATTCCATATTTACTTATTTATAACCTTTCTGAATTAGGGTATAAGCTCTTTTTTTTTTTTTGTACCAGCAGTGGTACTCAGGACCTGGTGCTTGCCAGGCTGGTGCTTTGCCACTCTGCTACATCGCTGGCTTACTAGTTCTTACTTCTGATGTGGGATTTCTCTGTCAACAATACCTAGAAAAGAACATTTTCAAAACAGGCCCAGATGGGCTGGTGGGCTGGGGAGATGGCTCAATAGAAGAAGCGCTTCCTTGCCAAGCTCAAGGGCCTGAGTTCAATCCTCCATTCCGGGGGTGGGGGGGGGGAGGAAAAGAAAAGCCCAGAAAGAGGTTTCAGGGTATCTTTGAACAATAAAGGTATAGTATTTTTGATATGTAAATAACCTTTTCATGTTCTTTATATACTTACTTTTCAGTGGCTTTTAAAGATAATGCATTGAGGTAACTCTCTTCTATATATTTGCATTTATTTTGCAATGAATGTATTTCATTTTAAACTCTTTAATTAAAAATACAGAGAAATAGATTCTTAGTTTTCTTTTTTTAATATTTCAAAATTCCTTCCTTGTCCTTCCTTTATTGAGGTCTCTTACATTTTTTTTTTTTTTTTTCTTTTTTTTGAGACAGGGTCTCACTATGCAGCTCAGGCTGGCCTTAAGCTCGCTTTGTAGCTCAGGCTGGTCTCGAACTCACAATCCTCCTGCCTCAGCCTCCCGAGTGCTGGGATTACAGGCATGCGCCACCACGCCCGGCTGAGGTCTCTTACATTTGAACTTAATCTAAGTGCCATTTTTGTCTTATAAGTTTTGAAGTATATGTGGGTAAAGAAGAAAAGAGAAGGCAAATTATCAATTTGTGTTACAAAAGTGCAGGTAAACCTGGTTAGATATGAAGTCGTGCTGCATGCACGGTTCCTTGAAAAACTGCTGTGGGCTAAATAAATAGTAGAGACTGTGGGGTAGATATCATTTGAGAAAAAAGAAGCAAAACCGAGAAAAAGAACTTGTAAAATTAGAACAGTAGCATCATGAGACATTCGTTTCCCCTTAAAATAGAAAGTAAAAGCCTCTGATTCTAAAAGTCAGGGTCAGCGGATAGGAGAGCACGCTGCGCTGGGGGGAGCTCAGAGGCCAGACGCTGGTCTGAGTGAGAGAAGCCCAGCAGAGGGCAGGAAGGAAACAAATGCTAAGAAGCACAGCAGCCGTTGCTTTTCCAATTGTAGTTGTTTTGAAAGACTTTCTGAACACTTGCTTTAAGTAGGGCCTCTTTTCCTCAGATAAATTCCTATTATTATTGTTGTTATTACTAATGCATTTAGTACAGGCGCTCCAGGCTCTCAGTATGCACATCGTACTCCCAGTGATCTCTTCTTTTTAGTCTCCCAAACACTGGGCCTACAAGTGTGCACCACCACGCCCAGTCTCAGCTGCCTGTCCCCCAGGGTCGGGGCCTGCAGGCTGGGGACTGAACCTAGGTACCTGCATCTGCCTAAACAGGTGCTTTAATCCACTGAGCTACCTGACCAACCCCATATTTATATTATGTTGTAAAACCTCCCAACAAACAAGGAACTCTTCCATACCTAGTGAGGACTATCATTCTAGAGTACATGTAAGATTTCCTCCCTAACTTTGACACCAACATGTGGGGGGCCTTGTATCTAAACAGGAAATCTAGATCCTCAGAAATGTAATCATAACTCCATCTTATATGTAAGTATTAACTATTAAAAATGTGTAAAAAGAGAGGGCTGTTAGTTGTGTTCACTTTAGTTATGAATTTGTTCTTTCTTTCAATGTCCAGATTGCTTCCTTGGTTTGTGATGGTTAATTTCATGTCTCAATTTGACTACGCTAAGAAGAGTCCAGTTCATACAGTTTCTGGGTGTGTCTGAAAAGGTACTTGCAGAGGTGAGTAGCTTTTAAGTCAATGGACTGAGTAAAATAACTTACCACATCTCGTGGGGGCAGCCACAGTCTAGGTCTCTCAAGGGTCAAATCAGAAATAAAGGAAAGGAATGGTGAGTTCATTCTCTGACTGACTGATTGGATAGAATGTAAGGTCTCTGCCCTAGGCTGAAATTGACACACAAGGCGCTGGATTCTCTGTGTCTCCGGGTTAGAAATGGTAGACCGTGAAACTTCTTAACCTCCACAATTGTGTGAGCCAAGGTCTTATAATAAATCATATGGGAAAAGTCACAGCGAAATATGGTTGTGTGTTAGTGTATGTGTATATACATGTTATTTTCTTTATTTCCATAAAGAACCTGACTAATGCAAGTAGTCCTCTGCTCTCTTCTTTCAGATCCATATTTATAATGCACATGGATGTGTTTATTCCAGCTGATGTTACTTTGACAAATTGAGCATGATTGAGAGCAAGGCTTCATGAAGACAGAAGACGAACCAGCTCTCTGCAACCTCACCTCAAGGTAGAGAAATTGTTTTTGCAGTTTCATATGTGAAGCCGAGCTAGATCCCTCTGACAAGAGTCCAAGCAGGCACACAGCAACGAGAAAGAAAGTGCATTTGGCTCATGTGCTCACTTCAAATGTAGCAGAGATTGCACTGAGAATTGTTAAAATTTCACTTGTGACAAATCCCTTCTCTTTATAAAGGATTCAAAAGAAATTAACTCATCACAGTATTCACTGAAAATCTTTGTTTCTCTTCTCAGGCTGTGTCTATTCAACTGAAAAAGCATAGACTACATTATTTTCTGTTGTACTAATGCCAATATTAATGTCAGCATGGATTTCTTCATGGTCAGTTTGATCATTTCTTTGGAGAAGGGCCATTCTTACAAAATAATAATGGACAAATGGAATCAATTGTACATTATTGACAAGGTTTATTGCCTCCTCTGAAATCATTTGAAAAGATAGACATGTGAATTTCACTCAGGAGAAAACTGACTTTAGTTACAAAAGTCCTTTTACTTGATGGGCCTCTCCTCAGAAACATTTGTATCATTAAGAGTGTATTTTATGTATAATGGTGATATGCTATTAGACATATCAAAGAGATCCAAGTAATAGTGAAAAATGTACTTTGAATAAAAGTGACAAAATATATGAAATGATAACCTTAAGTTTGTTATAACTGATGTAATTTTGAGTAGTTAGGTGTTACTTGTGTCTGGATATTTAGGATTTAAACTGGAGAGCACAACACTTTACTAAAAATTGATGAGATTCCATTACAAGTGGAGATGCAGGTAAAATTAGCTCTAACAAGATTTTATGTGCTTACAAATATGATAAAAGAAAACGAGCTAGGGGAGAAAAACTGAAAATAAGACCAAATGCTTGCTGTGCATTTATAGAAATGATAACCGAGAGTGGCTTGGTGGCACACATCTATCATCCCAGCACTTGGGAGGCTGAGGCGGGAGAATCATGGTAAATTCGAGGCCAGCCTGGGCTACAAAGTGAGCTCAAGTCCAGCCTGAACTGCATAGCGGTTGTTGCATAAATAACCAAAACCAAAACAAACATATCCTATATTATGGGACATAATGTGGGAAGCAATTTTTACCAAAATTATTTAATATTTTAAATATGTTTTTCTTATAACTTAAAGCATAGAGTTTTTATACAAACAGCATAGCTTTCTTAACTTCTCTACCAATTCATGTAGGAACATCAAACTCCTTAGAAATAATAATTTAGTCATAAAGTAATTTATACTCTCTCTTTGGAATTCTTGAGAACTTAAAATAGTCAAAAAATTAAATTAAAAATTATACTATATTGATTTTGGCAGTGATACCGCCAGCAAATTTTAAAAAAATAAAAAGCTATTAACCTTTAGGGACATAGACCATGATGGTCACTGCATTCTCTTAAGTTTTGATGAAGCTAAATACTTCAGTTCAATTGCTTAATTAATAGTTAAGGAAGGCATACAGTATTCTCATGAGTATGGACAAGAAACTTGTTCTGAAGTGTGGGCTAGAGGATGAAAAGGAAGCCAGCCCAGACTGTGGTGGGGCCTCCTCTAGAACTTTGCTCTGAGGTATCACCCGTAGCCGGGCTTTCTTAGATCTGTCATACAGTCAGCCGCTCTTACACTCAGTACTTGTTTCTTTTTTTTCCCCTCACCAGGTGAGACCTACAGTAAGATCTGTCTGCTTTGGTCTCCTCTCCCTTCTCTAGTTCCATCAGCAACTGTCTTATTCACCTTACTCATCACTGGGACAAAAAAAAAAAATCTACAAAGCAAAGGAGGGGTTTATTTTGGCCCACAACTTTTATGACATAGTTGGCTGGCTCTAAGGTAGAAAGGAGTGCAGAGCCACGGTGGAGTGGATTGGCCAGGAAGTGGAATGTCAAGGGTAGAGCCGGGAAGGGAGTCATATCCTTCAGGGCCGTGCTCTCAGGGACATTTCCCCTCCAAATGTTACCACATCTAATTCTGTCTCATTACCATTATTTGAATCATTCAAGCAACATAAGTGGTATTAGAAGTTATCCAAAAATCAAAGCAATGCAATGGAGGTTTGGCATTGGTTTACTCATTACTTAGTGGGTGAAGAGGGCACATTGTCCTGCTTGATAGATACAGAAGTAGTATTTCCTTGTTCAGCACAGTGATAGTTGCTAAGAACAACACTGATAGTGGACAGAAAAGTATTCAAGTGGAAATAAAGCTATATTAATATGTTGAGCTGTAAAAGGCTCAAGTCAACAATTTCTGACAATTGCCAGATGTGCTGATAACTCACTACTATTATGGTCTATATTGGCTTATTTTACTGAATTAAAGTACCTACAGTCTTTGGGCTGGCATCGAGTATGAAAAGGTCCTTTAAGGACTTCTCCAAATACAGCTTCACTAACTGAGATGGAGTACACATCTCTGACAAAATGAAACAAAGAAGGTGGATATGTTAGGAGCCATGCAAGCTATGAAACTGATCAAATGTGTGTAGGTGGGGCTAGTGCCTAAAGCAAACGAGCTACCTCAGTCCTGAGAGAAATATTCTGTCTGGGTAAAGTCAGCTATTAGTCACTGGGAAACCTTGTGCTACATGTTACTAATTTTGCAAAAGTATAAATAAAATGCCATTCTGTGGTGGAAAAAATATATATGTACACACAAGATAGGATAGATATACAGCTACTTTCTTTTAGTTCATGTAGAAGAAAGGTTTGTACTAATATTGTTTAGATGAGACATCATGTCTACACCTTGTCATCTGAATACAAGAAGACAACAATGTGCAATGTATTAATTATTGTAACTGTCCTACTAACCTATTTTGAAACTCTTTCATTTCCTTTTTTTTTCCTCATTAAAATGCATTTAAAAGGTACTCAAGTGGCTTGGGACACTGGTCGAGTGTAAGGAGTTAAGCATTTAAAAGGTCTAGGTCAGTGGCAGTGAACTTGTGGCACACAAATTCAGCTTGATGTTTGCCATCACTAAAAGCTCTCAAAGCTTTCCCTTCACTGGTCTCAGTTAAAAATACATATAAACATAGCAATCTGATTAATTCTATGCTGAAGTGTTAATAAGTAAGAGGATAGTAAGAAATTGAGAGCTACTAACAAGCTTTGGTATCACAAAAAAGCCTGTTCTCTTACAATAGCAACAGATAAACACAGTAGCTTGATTCTAATAGAGAGGAGAAGCTACAGAGTCATTTGAAGATCTCCTGATCCTCTGCTTTATATGTGAGATCCAAGGTGTTGGATGGGAAAATCCAGGGCCCTTGAACACAGATTGGGATGTGTTAATGGATATTCCTTATGATGGCACCTCCAGATTTGCCCAGGAATTGTCTGAACTTCAAAGAAGCTGTAAAGAGCAGCTAGTTTTTCTAAACCAGAAGACGTAAAGAGGCTGACCCTCTATGAGAAAACAAGTGACCCCTCTGGAAGCTGCTTTTTTTCATTTCTATCTATAGGTAAAGGGTTATAATTAGGCCCAAGTCCTGGAATAATCCTTCTGTATCACGTAAAGCTTGGGTGGCTCATGCCTGTAATCCCAGCACTTGGGAGGCTGAGGGAGGAGGATTGTTGTGAGTATGAGAACAGCCTGAGCTACAAAGTGAGTTTAAGGCCAGCCTGAACTGCATGCATAGTGAGACCCTGTCTCAAAAAGACAAAAACAAAAAAGATAAAGGAACAACAATAAATGTATATGAGTTGGTTGAAAGAATTAGCCAGTACATTTATATGTACTGGCTGAAGCCATTGAAATACTCCTGCATGAGGTTTTGAAAGTTAAAGGATATACTTTAAGACTATGCAAGCACATTTGTCAACCTTCTGTTCATTGCACAAAATTTCTGTGATCAACACATTACAATGATAAAAGAATATTTTACTTTACTGTCTGGTAGGTTGCAGTCTATGGTCAGTTGATTCTGTTGCTTTGGGGCTGTGTCAAAGTACATCATGGCAAAGAGCTTGAAATAGGATGAATTGTTGTACCTTACAGGAAACATTAAAGCAAAAAAGAAGAGAAAAAGAGACAAGGATACTAATATCCCCTTCAGGGATACAACAGCAGTGGCCTAACTTCGTTGCACTAGGTCCCACCTTCTAAAAGTTTCACCCTTGCCCAATAATGCTGCAGTCAGATGTCCAGGTCACTAACATGTGGGCCTTTACAGTGAGTCAAACTGAATTAAAAGCATATATACATACTTATGGCCAGTGGCCAGTGGTCTGGCTATTTGTTTGGAAATCTAGAAGGAAAAGGACTGAATATCAGCAAGTAGGAGATTTAGAGAAGAGACAAGTGGTAGAACATGACAGACTGGGTACATATTTTGAAAAATTTTTGATTCACATACAATATACCATAGACAATCTCCTGTGCAATATAAAGTATGTTCACCATTGAAGGGGTGCAGAGAAGCCAAGCAGGCAAGTGTAACTCAGTTCACTGACACCAACCAGCCATCCTGAACTGTGTCTGTGCTAGCAGAGTGGGCATATGCAGGATGGCAGGACAGTTTTCTCATGCACTCAATACCATACCAAACATATAGACTTAAGAAGGAAAATCAAGCCACTGTTCCCTCTGAATGCCTAACCTATTGGCTAGAGAGATGTTTCCACAGGAAACATCCAGTGTAGCTATATTTTAAGTTTTTTTTTTTTTTTTTTTTTGTGACAACAGAGGACTTCACTGGTAGGACACTTAGGCACTTGCTACAAATTGACTCTGTCAAGTCCCTTTCATCACTGGCAGGTCTGTAGTAGTTTGTTCTCAAGGCCAGATGTCTGTTTTAAAGAGCCTCACCTTTTCTTGATGAATGGTATCAACTAACTATTCTATTGAAGCCACAGAAGAATTCCTGATCCATGTATAAGGAATCCCACAAACCAGACATCCAACGTTTGCTGTACTTTACAATGAAAGAGGTGAAGTAAGGGTCAAATGGCCATATGATGCACTGGTTATGTCACATAATGTGATGCCCAAAGCAACCAGCTGCCTGGAACTCTGAAACTGCTTCTAAAAATCCATCACATATGGCACTGTGAAGGCAGAATCCTAAAATTATACTTAATAAGTCTGGAATTTAGTGTAAAAGTTAAATCAGAGACTTCTATGTCAGTTTGTCCCCCATGGAAATAATGTATAGATCCTGGTACCATAAAATGGGAGTAAAAGATTTTCACTTACCATTATTCACAATGACCTGTTTTGGGGTTGTATTCCACTACAATTTGTAATTTGGGAAAGAAAATGGGACATCCATATTTTAGGTAACACAGATGTCCTGTTGAACATGTTATAGTTCTTATCTGTTTATTTTGAACTCATCATGCCCAGGGACCACTCAGTAGTAAGGAAGTTATACTGGCATACAACTGGCCTTGCTCAGTAGGGGATACAGGGTTACTTTCCTAGCAAAGGAATGGAGAGCAATATGTGTAGCATCCCCATGATTCATGTACACAACTCAGAGCTCCCTTTTGCTCCACTGTAACTGTCAGTGGTTATGCAAAGCAAAGCTTCTGAGAGCATATGCTTAAAAAGCACATCAGCCTCACAGGAATGAAGATTTCAGTCACACTACAAGTCAGACCAATGATTTCCCAGGCGACCATTGAGTGTATAGGGGATTCTCAATGCATATTGGATGAGACACAGTTGGAGAAAGATGCTTGCGAAAACAATTGGGTTAAGACCATCCTTTTTGAGTTTCTGGTCGGGAAAGGAGATTAATGGGCAGCATGAAAGAGCCGGGCCCCTTCAGCCCCAATTTGTGGAGTAGATCTATGTAGCAAGAGGGGGATGTAGCCATCATCAAACTGTGCTTTTCAGAACTGCAGCTGAGGGAAGTATGGTTGAGCAAGGACTTCAACAAGTGAACCCTGCCCTAGCTGCACTGTTCCACTAAAGCTACTTCCTGATGCTTTCCCCAGGAAATATCCAGTGTAGCTATATTTTAAATTTTTTGGTGACAACAGAGGACTTCACTGGTAGGACACTTGGCTCAAGTCTTTCTCATTGGCCATTGCCCCTGCCAAATTTTCTCAACATTCCCTTTTGCCATTCAGTCTTTCATCTTATCTCCTTCCCAAGGGCTCCATGAGTATCTTATTCTCAGGGTTCTCTGAAGTTCTCTCCAAAGCTTCCTTTACAGGCATTTCCTCTGACACTTTTTCTTTCTCATTTGTGTTATTCTGTCTCTACCATAACTGTAGGGAAATAACTAGAAAAGGAAATATTTATTTTTCTTCTTGTTTCTGGAAGTTCCAGTTAAAGATCAGGCAGCAGTTAATTACTATGGGCTTCTGGCAAGCCCAATACATCTTGGGGGGAGGTGTAGTGAAACCCATATTTCATGACCCAGGAATAGGGGTGGCAGAGAGATCACAATCACAATCATTATATCCCCTTTAAGGATTTAAGGTATTCCATAAACCTCCACACCTTAAAGGTGTATAGTGCTTTCCAGTAGTAGCACTTTGTGGCCCAAACCTTTAACATCGGCTGCTAGACAGTGCTACCCATATTCAAAGCATAACACCATTGAATCCCACGTTGGATTTTGGTTTTTTGAGTAGCTGTAGTCATACCACCATGTTGACTGAAAGCATCAATTAATGTGTTCAGTTTACATAAACTGAATCTAGATCGTTTTGTAACTTCACAAGCATTTGTTGTACCTTGTATACACTGATTAGCTTTTTTTTACTCACCAATTATAATCTGTGCTTTTAATCACTAAACAATGTTGTCATTTTTTCTTGTGTAAAACAGAAGGAATAGCCACCCAGGAAACATGAGGTACAAATTCCCCACAATGACTGAAAAAGTAACAACAGGAGTAGGAGCAGCAGCTGAACAAACAAACAAAAACAAAAAGGTAAAAGAAAACAAAGAATTCCCTTCATTCTTTCTCTCTCTCTCTCTCTCTCTCTCTCTCTCTCTCTCTCTCTCTCTCTCTCTCTCTCTCTTTCTTTCTTTCTTTGGCAGGATCAGGGATTGAACTCAGACCCTATGCTATCCCGGGAAGTACTTATTCTACTGAGCCATCTCCCCTGCCCCCTCTCATGTTTTTCTAATAATAAAATGAAATTCCCACATACAGGGTCCTAATAATCTTAATGAATGTGGACATCACATGCCATAAACATAAAATAAGATTAGCAATAGCAACTTTGTTATGTTTGGTATCCAGCTGTCACCCAAAGCCTCATACAGTCATGGATGTAGGCTTCTAAAGCATTTGATTGATGCCAGGATTGTGAGTGCTACACTTTCCTCCTGCGGTAGCCTTCCTACAATATAAGGGAGGGAGAGAGGTTCCCCCTTTTGCTCTTCCTGCGTTTACTGTGTTCCACCTCCTAAAAATGCCCGCTTAACTATTGCCTCTGCTATGTACCACATTGCCTTGGAGCAAGACAAATATGGACTAAAACCTCCACAAACTATGAGGTAAATGAACCTTTCCTTCCTTCAATTTGGATGTCAGATATTTTGTCTCAACAGTGAGAGAAAAATAACCAATACAAGCTTGGAAATAACACAAATACCCATGGACCAAAGAATGAATAAAAAGATGTGACATTTTTGTATAGTAGGATACTGTCCAGCTCTAAAGAAAAATCAACCCAAGGCTTTTATAGATAAATAGATGCAACTAGAGACTATACTCATAAATTAAATAAACCAGAGTTGTGTGTGTAAACATCACATTGTCTCTGTAGTGTAAGAAACTGAAGGAGTAAATAAGATCCAAAAGGTACAATAGATATTGTAAAAGGGAAAGACACTGCTTGAAAGAAAAGAACACTTGGGATAGAGGAAAGAGAAAAAAGAGGGAAAGGAGTAAATATATAATGTACACAAGATAGCTAAGATATTTATACTACTAATTTCTATTAGTTCATTTAAAGGAATAGCTTGTGCTTATATTGTTTGATCAATTTTGCCTGCCTGCACTTGGTCTGGTGGGCAGCTACTTTGGAGATAATAACATAATATAGCAACCATTTGCTATTATCTTGTTTTAAAATTCTGTGTCATTGTATTGTTCTTTTTTCCCTTTAAGATGGAATAAGGAATAAATATGAGGAAAGAGGAACTATAGGATGGGGTTAGGGGAGGGAAGGAGATTTTTAAAAAGAAGCAAACTTCATTACGTATCTGTACCAACTCCCCAAGATGATTGTAAAATGCATGTACTGCAAACATGTACTGTTAAAAAAAATGAATAAAAATTGAAGGTCAAGAGCTCTCCTATCAACATTCTGATAACGTTCCCTGTGTTAAGTCTCAGTTGGCTTCAAATGTTAAATTTAAGAAGAGCACAAAGCAGTTTGCAGAAGAGTATTAGTAAAGGATTACTGAGTACTTCACCCACAAGCTTTCAAACAAGATCCATACAACTTATATTGCTAATTTCTTAAACAAATAGATGTGTGCAGTTGGGTAGATTCCAAATTTATGAATATATTACTAATGTCATTATTGATATAAATATTTTATAGCATCTATTGTAATAAGTAGCTTCCTGGTAACTGATGCCTAGAGAAATATTTGTTATTATGAAATGGAAATATTTCTAAGGAATGGGTTTCATTAGGTGCACGCTGTCAATGTGGACGCATCCACGGGCTGGCAGTGGTGAAGACTATCAGAATGTTAGGAGACGGATCGTCTGGTTGCATTCGCAGCAGAAGCGTGCCGCTGCTCGAGTGGCTTGTCTCTGCTGATTATAACTGATGACCAAATTGCGTCCATAAACACCAGGTTGCTGTTGCAGTTCTGTTGATCATTCAAAGAAGTAAATGCTCACTCTGAAAGGGTAAGTTTAAGGGTGCAACTCAGCCAACTAGTCAGTGAGCTCTATGATTTTCAGTATATCACAGTTTTCAGCTGGAAGATGGCAAATGTTTAGCCTTTACACATGTTTGACACTGAGAAACGAAATATTCTCCAATTTTATCCCACTTACTGCTCCTCACTCATATTTATCTTGTAAGTGAGTTGGAAGAAAGTGATGGGCAATCTCAATCAAATACAAGTATAGATAAGGAATAAAAGGGAAGTGGGGGAATATGCCAAAATTAAGAGGATGAAAATCCCTTTTCGAATGTGTTCTGGAGAATCCAAACAGTTGTGTGACATTTTAGACAGGAAAGATCATTCTATACTGAAGAAATGTAGGGTTGTGCAAGCCTTCATATCAGTTGATAAAGAAAAAATATTACTTTCATAGGTTCACATAAGAAGTTCAAGTATTTCATCTCAGCTTTGATTTTTAAGCCATTTTCCTGCAAACTGGCAAATTTCTGCCTACAGCAAACTGATGAAAATTCATAGATGTTTTCATTCCTCCAGTTTAGGGCAGAATAGTAGAACTTTTGCCTTAGATCAAACTTTTGAATATTTGAGGGGAAGAAAAAAAAATTACTTCTCAAATGTGAATAGCCAAAGTGAAATGTGGCCGTTTCTTACATTTTTAGATGCCTGGAAGTTTTCCACAAACTTCTATAACAGTCCCTCTGCAGGCTTCTGCTATAAATGTTTCAGGAACTATCTAGGGAAATATTCTATTGAGAGGAAAGGCAGAATTATCTAGCAGATAGAGCGTGGAATTTGGACTTAGACAACCATCTGAGACCTGCACCTGCCTCTTTCCCTGCCTTATGGTGCAGAGCCGGATAAATGACTCAGACTCACTTTGCTTAGATTTTTGCCCTGAGGGAAGAGAAGGAAATGGCTTAAACATTAGCTTCTTCTTGCTTCTCAGAGAATACCATAAAGGTAAACACAACATAGTCTGCAAAGTGCTATGGCCTCTAATCCAGAAAAGTAGCACAGGCATATGAGGTGAGAGGGGCTTTAGAGGCAACATAAAATCCCCACACTGAGTCCTGTGCAGCCAGTACCTTTGTTTCTGTATTGATCCAGGGTGCCCACAATACATAATCAACAGTAGGTATTATGAACCATTAGTTTTGTAACACAAATCTTTCCTTCAGTATCTGGAACATACTAACCTCCCTCTCCCAAAGGTAGGAAAGGGAGACAACCTATAACAACAATCAATTCAGATCTGTTAATTGTCAAATATTCAAAAGGAATTGTTCTGATCTTTAGACCTATGAAAGTCTATTAGAAGTATAATGATTTATAAGGCATATTACCTGTTGTCAAAACACTTTTTTTCCAGAATTGGGGATTGAACTCAGGCCCTTGCGCTTTCCAGGGAAGCGCTTATTCAACGGAGCTATCTCCTAGGCCCTGTCAAAACACTTGTAATCACATTTTGGTTATGAGGAAAGTATGCCTGAATTGTCAAAATCATCTGTCAAGTTCAGCATGATATTTTATAATCATTCTTAAGAGTTTAAAGAAGAATTATTTTGAATACAATTTAAGTTTGAAAGTAGAACACAAACAGATAGAAAAAGAAATTGCATATATATGTTTACAAATTTAAAAAGTGAAATTATATACATTTTAGTCCATTTTGTGTTGCATTTGAAAAATCCAGAGGCTGACAAACTATGAGGAGAACCGTACGCCTCGTGATTCTGGTGGCTAGAGGGTGCAAAGAACGTATCCTGGCTGTTGCGCTACCTGACAGAAAAGTTGAAAGGGAAATAGCACCATGCAGAAGAGACCAAGCAGTAGCATAAATCTCAATTTATAACATGCTACATGTTGAGAATTAATTATTCTTCTAATTCCTGCAACCATTCATTCCTTGAGAAGACCATTGATCTACTCAAGAGTATATAGCTTATACAGCCCTGAGGACCTAATTACCTTCCACTAGGGCCCATCTCCTAATGGCCCAACTCAACACCTCTGCACTGGGGAGCAAGCTGCCAGCACGTGACACTTAGGGAAAATAAACATTGTCCAAACCCATAGAAATGTTTGTAGTAGTTGTTGTGCTAATAATGTGATTTGTAAGCATCTTGTGCCAGCATCACTTACTTATATATTTATTTTTTTATTTCTTATTTATTTGATACAGGGTCTCATTGCACAGCTTGGACTTGCAGTGATCCCACTGTTTTCAGCCTCCCTAGCACTGAGATTACAGGTATACATCACCATGTCCAGACTAGATGGCTAGCTCAGTGTGCCTCGGGGGTGGGAGGGGGGGACCAGCACACTATGTGGTTCCAGGGATCGAACCCCAGTCCCTGCACTTGCCAAGAACTTAGTCTGCTGAGCTACCAAACTGACCCCCATCACTTATTTCTATGCTCTTATAGATTTTAAGTAATGATGATCCATTTGAATGCTTATCTATTTCTTATGCCAAGTTTTTGAAAGTTTCATGGCTTGTTTGTAAACACTGGTCCAGCAACTCACTAGGGCTGTGCCTTTGGAGTAACCTCAGAATGAAGGGAGTCTGTGAACAGTATAGGGAAGAGAGTTAGTTGAGAAACCTTCTGATATCACTGGGACCATCCTCATCTTGATTTTTTTATTCTGTCAGAAGCCACAATTATTTCTTGTCATTAAGCTCTGTATTTCAATTTTATAGATCGTGGATGTTTCAGGTAGAAGGGAACCAGACGGTAATATGATACTTTCAAAAAACACACTGCGGCTGTAATTCTTAATCATGATTAAACTGGATGTTTCCATGCTGTATTAAATTTTAATGGTAAATTCAGGAGAGCTTTGGTCTTGCCTGCATGTACTCATTTAGATGAATAGGTTGATTCCTGGCACTAGAACTTATGTGGCACTGAACAAATTATCTCAAACAGAGCAGAGGCGGTGCATGTCTGCTGTGGTATATGGACAGCATGCCTTTGTTTTAAGCATCTTGGTAAAGAATTGTATGATATGAAAGTGTCTATTACCTAGAGTATCAACGATGTCAAAACATCTAGCCAAACCAGAGAAAATAGCAATTCATTTTAATGAAGTAAGAAATGTGTCATTTCAGTTATATGAAAAAAATGCAAATTTTGTCTTTGTTTTAAATACACAAGTGTTGGTGTGCCTTGTACAGTGCTTTGAAAAAATTAAACTTAACCGATGCTGCATGGTAAAATAACATAAATACTAAAACTGTACTGAAACGTGAAAGTCAGCCAGGTAGACTAAATTATTCTAAAGGGAGTTTTCCAGAGTTTAAGGAAAAAAATGTAGTTTTAAGTAGTTAATACTATCTATGAAAGATAAATAATTATGACAGGCATCAACTTATTATAGAATATGCTCATCTATTTATTTGTGAGATATTGTTGAAAGTCTATAATTTGACATTTGCAGTCTAAATCAATAGTATCCAACCAAAATAATAACTTTTTTATTTATTAATCTTAAGCTCTGTAGACTGCATGATGTGAGTAGTAGAGAGGACTAGGATGATCTATATTTTTGTAAATTTCAACACTATATGTGTAGAGCATAATAATTGTAATATAAAATTTATTCAGTAGCCCGCAACAGTCCATGCTATTTTCTTATACTGAGACTCGACTGATTTGGCACATATCCAAAGTACAACAGACAAAGCGGGTTAGCAAGCACGCAGTAACGTGGATCCAGATCAGCAGAGTACAACAGTGATCAACATGCATGATCACGATGTTTTCAGAGTTTACAGTCTAAATGGAGAGTGGACTCTAAACAACAGAGTATAAATTTTGTGTACTTTAAAAATTATCACACAGTTTTAATATTGCTGAATGAGTGTACTGAACTTAATGAATTTTAACTTTACTTTCCATATACTATATATGATGCTTTTCTCTGTGTTTAAGATCCTCATTACTCTAAAGAAATGCATTCTGCATTAGCATGCTTTTGTAGTCTATTACTGTTCTTTTATACTTGGGCTTCTGATCTGTTTTCTGTGTCAGAATCACATTGTCATCTTAAAGTTATGCACCAACCATGACTGTAAGAACCTTTTAGATCAAAAAAGAATCTTTTAATTCAGTTATATATGAATTAAAATAAAAATAGGTGGGATATGAAAGGAAGAAAAACATTTCTTTAGGATGAGATGAAATTTAATATTTTTCAATGTATTTTGTAGTTTCATAATTTCTACTATTTCCATTGCCAAAAATTCTTAGTAAACATAGATCTCTAGGCTTATTGCAGAAGTATTTTATTTGTTATAAAATCATGTAGTTATATCTACTTTTTAGTTAAATGCTAGGGTCAGGGAAGAAAGCAGCTATTTAAATAATGAAAGTATAGGAAAATAAAGAGAATAGTTTATACATAAAGTAGTCTTAGTCCTATTTAAAGATGTCCCTTAATTAATTCCATGCAGCTCAGGCTTAATTGTGGATAGTTAGCTATTTACTGAGATCTGAAGAAAGCCAAAAAGCACAGATGAAGTAAAAGTTTAGTGTTCACTCATCTAACTAAAAATAAAACTCTTACCATCTTTCTACTTAAGCTAAAATTGCTTAGAATTTCAGGAGGAAGAATCTATGGACTGCAAGTCAGCTCTTTGAGAGAAACTTCCATCCAGTGGAATTTAGTGTGTGGGGGGAGATGTGTTGTTTGGGAGGGAGCAGACAGGACTTTCTTGTTTGTAAAAGCAACATAAATAAAAGAAGAGTGAAAGTTGGCAAGATAGTTAGGGGATAAAGCAAATGGATTCAGTTTGAGACACAATAGAAATTTAAAAAGCCAAGCAATCTAAAGCTAGGTAATGGAGTCTTAGACTATAAAACTTGATCCAAAAGGTGATGATATAGTTTCAAGTTAGGGACAAGCCATAATGAAAATGGCCTTTTTGGAAGACTCTTCCAGCAAATGTGACAGGATTGTCTGAAGGATACTGAAGGGAAACTTTAAGGCAGTGGAATCGAGGACCAGATCCAATAATAGATGAGCAAAATTTAAACAGGACTTCTGAAAATGGGAAATCCATGATTTTTTGACAGCATACAATATTGAACGAATAAAAAGAGCCCGAGGAAAAAAAAATAGACTAAATGCAGGGTTAAGTTTGGATGCAGGGCTCTGGCAGTAGAGTTGAGTGAATGTAAAAAGGCAAGACAGCTCTTCATGACAGTTCCTTATAAGGCCATGATAATTCTAACTGTGGGATTGAGTCCTCTTGAGTTTTTGTTGTCTACCATAAAACATGGTGGAGTTATGTTTTGTATTATTATTCTTAGACGTCATTCCTCAGAGCAAAAGTAAATTGAAAGAGTTGGTTGAAAAATTACTAAGTGAACTATGGCAATATTTCCATCTTCTTTCTAAAAGCATACATATTTTGGTTTGAATTATTTAGGAAGTTATGAAACAAAACAGGATTTATGTTTGCCTTATTTTGACATATGGTTTACATTTTGAAAACTTTGCCCTAGGATGGCATTGAATAAAAATGTGATGATAAAACTGGGCATAGCCAAAAGAAAATGACAAAATTCAGTGCAAGTAATAGATTTTATAAATCATGTAATTACATGAATAGAAAAAATTCAAAACTTTTTAGTATCTGTGAAGTGCCATATCTGTTGTGAGCAATGGGTATATAGATTGGATAAGAAATAGAATAAAAATATATTGTCCTTCATTATAAGTTTATATTTTGGAATTGGTATTGGTCTTTAACAGATGAACAAACACATACATACTTACAGATTTTGGTAAATCTTTGTTATGGTCTTAATTATGTACCTCTAAATATTTACGTATTCATGCCCTAACTCCCAGGAGCTGAAAATATGACTTTTTTATTTTTAGGGAAGGGTCTATGAGGTGTTTAGGGTCTCACTAATAGATCAGAATCATAACGATCCACCTGTTTACAAACTCACAAGTGCTAGGATAATAGATGTGCATCACCACATCTCAGAGCACCCTGGGGGCAGGGCCAGCACGACCAAAAAAAGACTTCATGTGTAGATGGGGTCATTATGAATGTTTAAGTTAAAAGAGGGCCATAGCGAGTTAGGCTGGGCCTCTAATCTAGTATGACTGATATGATTATGAAAAGGGAATATTTGGACCCCAGTGAGCGCGCTGTGTGGAATGCAAGACAGAGATCAGACTGATGGTCTATAAGTTAAAGTGTATCAAAGACTACCAGCGAACCAGAAGATACCAGGGAGGAAGCATGGAACAGACTCTTCCTCACAACCCTCAGAATAAAGCAAAAACAAAACAAAAAATTTTCTGTCTTAATCATCCTAATTTTTGATATTTTGCTATGACAGGGCAAGTAAAGTAAAATGATAGTACTAAGAAATTATTGTGATTTAGTTCAAACAGAGGGTGAAGAACTCCTGAAGGAATTTATAATTAACTGAATACTCGAGGGATGAGCACGGTCAGCAGTGGGTAGGAAGACGTTGGAAAGGGGTCTGGGAAAATAAAAAGGAGCACACACAAATGTTCTATGAGAGGAAAGAAATCGCCAGGAGGCTGGTGGTCGTCATTTTGCTGCCACGGGGGCAAAACACTTGTCACCAATAACTTAAAAGAAGAGACTTGCTTTGGTTCTTATCTTCAGAGGAGACAGCCTTTGGGCAGCGAGCTCCAAGGCAGCTTGGCAGAGGTGTCTGATGGGGCCGCAGGCCCTGGGGCCAGCCTCCTTCAGCTGCCCCTTCTGCAATTCAGCTGTGAACTCAGCCATGGAGCAGCGAGGAATACAGTACTCCGTGCTTGGATCTCTCACCAAAAGCCGCACCTCCGAACACGTGAGAATTCTGGGGGACAGTTTAGAGCTAAGCCATAATAACTCATGGACTTGAAACAAAAAGAAGAAAGATTAACGTTGGGTGGTGCACAGCTAATGAAGGAGGGTTGGCTCAGGATAAGGCTGCCACGATCTTAAAGAATAACTTGTCTTTCATTTTTAGGCAATAAGAAGACATTCATGAGTTTTAGGCGGGTGGTACAATTAGTTAACTTCCTTTCTTTTGTTTGTTCTGAGACAAGACCATGTTATGTAAGCCAATTCAAAGTTTACCACCAAAGTGGCCTTCAACTTGGATTCTCTTGCGTCAGCTGCCTGTGATTACAGGCATGTCCCACCATGGCCAGCTTCAATTTCCATTTTAATTTTATCTTTTTAAAAAAAAAATGTATTTAGTACCAGGTCTACACGGGCTCACTACCATATTGGACTGGTACTGATTCTCCTGTTTTCAGCTTCTCAAGTGCTGGGATAACAGGCGAGTTCCACCACACCTAGTCTCAATCTCCTGTCTCAGCTTGCCCCAGGGGCGGGACTCACACAAGCACTCCAAGGAGATCCCCAGTCACTGTGCTCTGCCTAAGCAGGGGCTTTAATCCACTGAGCTATTTGGCTGGCCCTAATTTCCATTTTAACTATAAAATTCTGTTATGTCTAGAATGATATGGAGGAAAATAATTATAAGTTGTTCACACTGGGATGTGTAATAAATCCTAAAATTTATCAGTGGTAGTAGTAGATTATAGAAAAATTAAGTAAATAATAAATGGAAATTATGCTACTCTTTATTGATACATAATTTATAGAGGAGGAAAAGAATGGGAGAAGTGCAAAAAGTGGAGGAATAATAGACTCAGTTCTTGATATGTCAAATTTGAGCTGCTTTTGAGAAAGCCAACAAGAGATACAGGGTGGGGGTGGCATTTGTTGCTCAAAGCCAATCTGTAGGGCAGTGATGGGACAGTGGGACTGAGACATGTGAGGAACAGTGATCTCATGCATCTGTAGGGCACCCTAAGGCAGAGGAGAGCAGAAAGCTCCTGATTCTGAAGCCAGGATTCTAGTAACCTCTTGAAACGCCTTGTGGATGATTTCATAGGAGCTTTTCATTAATCAAAAGGGGATATTTGCTATCTATGGTTGTTGGAAAATACCAGTTCCATGTTATGTCTAAGGCATTTGATACTCAGATAGATAGTGATGTCAAGCCCAACTGCCTCTGTTACAGGGTAACAATATCATTAAGATTCTCTTCTGGATGGTTAACAACTAAAGTTTACAGATCAAATATCAAAAGAAAAGAAGGACTACATAGATAGCAAAACATCTGGCCCTATCCTTTCAAGGTAAGTGAGGACTCAGAACATCAGAGAACCTCTGCTGTGACATCCTGTAAGTCAGTGGTGCCCCAGATTTTCTGATCAAGGAGATTCTGGGGCCACAGAGGACAGTGATCAATGAAGAACAGTGGGCCTAAGGAGAGTCACCTAGAAAGAAAAAGTCTCTCAGGCTCTCGTAGAAAGCACACTGGTCAAGCAATGGCCGTGACCATCCAGATGGCTGACACTGACAAAAGATCCACAAGATGCTCTACTTGGTTCCAGGGTAAATCCTGAGGGGATTTAACTGACCTCGTTTGATATAGAATTACATTTTTTGTTATATAGGTCTTGTTTTATCTTGGTCTTAACCATCTAGCAGAAAAGTATAACAACATTTATAAAAAGTAATGCCATATTATTATGCTGAGCTGTAAAAGATTCAAGTCAACAACTTCTGACAATTGCCTATTGGACTATATTGGTTATTTGACTGAATTCAGGTACCTACAATCTTTGGGCTGCTTCAAGTATGAAAAGATCCTTTAAAGACTTCTCCAAATATAGCTTCTCTAACAGAAATTTTGAAAATCCGTCTCTGACAAAGCAAAACAAAAAAAGGCAATATAAATGAAAGACCATTTTATAGTGGAAAAGTATGTATATACAAAATAGGATAGATATACAGCTACTTTCTCTTAGTTCAGTGAGAAGGAAGATTTGTACTAATATTATTTAAAGAAGAGATCATGTCCACATCTTTTACTATAAATAACTACTATGAAGACAACAATTGCAATGTATTAATTATTGTAACTGTCCTACTAATCTGTTTTGAAACGGTCTCATTGTTATTTCTTTCTCATTAAAATTAATAAACAATTTTTAAAAACTGATTAGAAGACAGGGGATATTTCTGAATTGTACTAATAACAAATTCACAAGTGCCTTCATGGTGAATAAAAAGACATACACAAATAGCTCTAAAATAGCCTCAAATATGTTAAGTGCACAGAAATAAAAGCAGGAAGCTTGGAATCTAATTTGAGCTTTGCTGCTAATTACTTTAAATATGTCTAAGTAAAATGAGTATATAGTATCAGATTAACTCTAAGATACGTCTTAGTTTTAAAAATTAGTGATTCTCCTGTAATTGAACTTTTGAGTATGTAGTTTAATAAATCATTGCACATGTGCAAGATAAGTTATGTATAAAGCATTATTTAAAACAGAATTTAAAAGCACTCAAGAATCCATCCACATTGGGGCCAGAGAGATGTCTCAGTAGAATAAGCACTTCCCTGGCAAGTACAAGGGCCTGAGTTCAGTCCCCAGTTCTTTAAAAAAAGTCCATCCACATTAATTATGAACGTGTCTTACAGTCAGGAGATGTACTATGTATCTGATTAAAAGAGTAAGTCAGACCTATGTGTACATCATCTCCTCCTCATCTTCACTTTTACTTCTTGAGTTGTTATTTCTCACTACTAAGGCCTGAAATATTAATAGAAAACTCTTCAATAAAAAGTTCTAAGTTGGGATTCTGAGTAGCACTATAATTATTTTATTTTATTTTAGGGAAGAATCTACAGGGTGTTTAGGGTCTCAATACTAGATGGTTTCACTCCTCATATTGATCTGCCTATTTATAGCCTTCCTAGAGGTGGGATTACTGGCATGCACCACAACACCCAGTCTCAACTGCCATCTCAGCCTGCTCCAGAGCCAGGGCCTGTACAGTAGGACTGGGGATTAAACCCTGGCCCCTGTACTTGGTGGCAGGTGAGTTAATCCACTTAGCTATTTGGTCAGCCCTTATACTTTTTTTGTAATTTATGTCTTTTTTGTGGCTTGCTCAGACAACCTTGGGGGGTAGGGCTAGTGTGGCATGTGGTGCTGGGGATCAAACTGTGGTACCTGAGCACTTGCCCTAAGCAGGTGCACTGAGCTGTATCTGGTTCTATTTTCCATTTGTTTGCTGTACTGTTTGTGCAGTATGTCCACACTGTGTATTCTGCATCATGAGGGGAGGGAGAGACAGAGAGAGAGAGACAGACAGATACACAGAGACAGAGAGAGAGACAGAGAGAAAAGCAGAGTAAGAGAGAGACAGAGAGAAAAGCATAGAGAGAGAGACAGACAGAGAGGCAGAGATAGAGAGAGAGAGACAGAGACAGAGACAGAGAGAGAGAGAGAGAGAGAGAGAGAGAGAAAAGCAGAGAGAGAGGAGAGAGACAGAGACAGAGAGGGAAACAGAGACAGACAGAGATTGGGTCATGGAGGTGTTCCTTTGTGCCTTTAATTGCTGTACTCGATTCCTGACACCTTCCTCTCTGTCTTTGTCCCTCTTTTCTGTTTCCTAAATATCTTCTCCAGCCTCTTTTGCCATGAAGTTTTTCCCCTGGAGCAAATTTGCCATGGACCAAACTCTCTGAAACTGTGAGACAAATGAATTTTCTACTCTAAGTTGCTGGAGTCAAGTTGGTTGTACTAGTAATGAGAAAACTGATTAATACAGAAAATTGGTATTAGAAATGGAGTCACTGTGTAGATTGTATCTGACAACACTGTCCAGAAGGTTTTGGTACTGGTTTATGGAAGGGCTTTGAATAATTTGGAGATTTAGGTTGGAGAAAGCCTGCAATGCTGCAAGAGGGTGTTGATGAGCAGGCTAAGTGGGTATTCAGAATATCGGAATAGTCTACGGCCATACCACCCTGAATGCGCCTGATCTCGTCAGAATATCGGAATGCTGGTAGTTATGTGCAGAGAAGAGGACAGGGTCCTGGAGTTTCAGTTGGGAATAAAGACTACTAGCAATTAGGCAAAAGTCATGGTCATGTAATGGATCACTGAAAGCAATAAAAGTTGCAATTCAGTTGTTTTACTCTAAGTCTGTTCTATTTTTCACCCCATGACTGGCATATGTATCCAAGGTAAATATATATGTCAAATGCTTCTTAAAGTTAATGTCCATAATTTGGCATAAAGTAAGGGATTCATCAGTTACTGTACTTGGTTCCTGACACCTTTGTGTCAGGAATATATGACAGTGTTCCTATGTTCGGCATATAAATGGTACAGAATGCAGAAACACATAGGCAAATGAGTACATTGGAAGTCCAGTCTTGCTTTAATCATAGAAAATTTGCTTTCCACATCGATGCTCTGGTTCTGCTTTCTGAATATGTATTTACACAGAAGTGCACACTTTCTTTCTGAAGCTGAGAAATAAAGTAAGCTTCCTTTGGAACCTAATATTACAGTGGACCTCCAAAATTCACAGGGGATACATGTCCAAAAATTGTAAAGAACTGAAAACTTCAGAAAAATGCCTATCAGTGACCCTTTTCATAGCTTAAACCCTGAATATACTTGTCTCCTAAAGTTATGTAACATTTTAATTTAATAAAATAGTCTATTAATAAAGCCATAAAAGGTGCAGGGCATTTTGCTGACACTTTAGGGATGTTAGGGCTTTATGAAAAACACAACCTAGAACACCCACAGCTACCATCACTACAGCAACCTGTTATAAGGCAGGAATACAGGTACCTTACTGGAGATGGCTTAAAGGGCAGCAACCAATCAGCATCAAGAAGAATTGAATAACACACTTGGATTGGCTACTTGCAAACCTCCCACCAAAACAACTGTAGAGGGTATCGTTGGTTCTTGTAAAGTTGCAGGACTATACATGAACAATCATTCCTTAGGTTTTGAGGAAATAATGTGAGTGACTGAGGCTCGAAACCCTGAACCATAACTCCACAAGGGGCACTGTCCATTATTGCTTTTGATGTTAATATGAAACATTATGTTGCTACAGTTAAGTGCAAGTTGTTTCACTATTATGAGATGTAGAATTTTATTGGTAGATTTCTTTTTTAAAAAAAGAGAATATGTAAGACACATTAAAGAAAACACAATTGTCTGTAACTTTACTGTTACTGAATGTTACTTTCTTAGTTTGTTTGTCCCACTGTCCCTCTTCTTCATCTTACAGTTTTGTGTTTTATTTGAATGATAAGCCCAAAGCATGGAAAGCTGCTATTTTCAACCTTTATTAATGTTTCCCAACTCATTTCACTGTTTGCATGCTGACAGCCTGCCAAAACCCCCCTGGTGAATTGTATCGAGACTGGGGTAGCAATCCCGGGACCCAAGGTGTGTTGCAGATAATTAGTGGATCAGATCTTTGCCACAGCAGATACTTTGCTACCCACATGTCTCTATTTTTAAGCCTTGTGTGTCACACAATGTGTTTTCATTGTCTATTTTAGTGTGAGAAGCACAACTTTACATTGTGTATAATACAACTGCAATGAATGAGGGAGTTTTATCATTTTTTTGCCATTTCACATTGTCATTGGTTAACATATTCAATGTACATATTTGATGAATAATTGAAACTACCCTCGTCTTCTAAGTAGTGCTTGAAACCAGAGGAGGAATTATGTGCTTTGCTACTTCCTGAAACAAAGGAGCCACCATTCATTTTGTTTTACAATAAAGGCAAGAAACAAAAACCTTCTTAGATGTTCACATTTGTTTTCATGGTAATTAGGCCTGACTAACTTGATTGGCAGGGGTAATGGGTCAGAAGATTAGTGTTTAAATCATAGAAAATAGAAAAATCTTTCTTTGGTGTAAGTTAGGTGATAAATTGCAGTAGAAAATTAGATTTTCAGATGTTGACAATGCTAAGATTATAAGCAGGATTTCATGAGAATTAACAGAGGATTTTTAATAGCGAATTATTATCTAGTAATTTGTTTCCTTTCAAGCACCCTCCAAGGGGCACATCTGAGCATATGCTTACATGTACATCTATGTTAGCAGATGCGCTCAAAATTTGTCCCATATCTTTCTTCCTTTCATTTTCAACCTATAGGAAAAATGGGAGAAAAGCAATATCCATGTGGCCAGCCGTGTTTTAGTATCATTTTATACAGCTTCAGCAGCTATAATATCCATGTAAGGAGAGTTTAAAGTCATGACAAAACAGACTGGCTGCTAGCGCACTGTAATAATAAATGACTTGGTCTTTAAAAAGTGAGCATATCTTAAAGTTCAAAAAAGAAAGAAAAAGAATCATGCTTTTGATATTGAAAAAGGTTAACTTGGAAAAGGCACAGAAATCCTACTGTAGATTCTTTATCTATAAAATGGGTATAAAGGGCTGGCCTGATAGCTCAGCAGACTGAAGCGCTAGCTTAGGCAGAGCACAGCGGCTGGGGTTTGATCCCTGGTCTGCCGTGCCTGCCTTGCCTGTAGGTCATGCTGAAAGGGAGCTTGGGACTGGGCATGGTGGTATGTGCCTGTAACCCCAGCACTTTGGGTGGCTGAAAACAGAGAATCACTAAAAGTCCAAACTACATAGTGAGACCCTGTAGACCCAGTAGAGCCTGTCCTAAAAATACATTAAAAACAAAAATGTGTACACAAAGCTGTTCTTCCATCATTCTCAGAGGCAAACAGGTCAAAGGATGGAGGGGCACAAATAATGTGTAAAAAAAAAGGAAGGGTATTAAAAGAGAAGGTAGATGAGGGAGGGAGGAAAGGGAAAGGAGATGAATAAAGGAATTATGGTGTGTTACGTATATGTAACATCTTCGAAAAGAAACAAACATTATACACTACAAAGTATATTATTAAACTAAAATAATATAAAATAGAAGTTAATTAAGGAATATTATAAAAATGCTTTTGTTCCTAGCTGATAGTTTTCTTAGTAGATATGAATGAATTTATATAGTTGATATCCTTGTGAAGTTTCTGACACATTTTACCCATTGAAGAGATTATTGGTAATAGACACATTGACACTTTAAAGGAGAAAAGCATCTCCAAAATCAGAATTCACTCATTTATTTTACATTAAAAGACATTTACCAACTTTCAATATTATTATTCAAAGTTATTACTATTATTCTAGGCATTAGGAATACTGCAGTAAATAAAATAGACAAAAGTCCCTGTTGTTGTGGACCTTACACTTCAGTAACTTGAAATTAAAATAAGTAAAATTTGTAATATGCCTACTCATAATAATAACTATATAGGAAACAAAGACAAAATGGATGCTTTAAATAGGAATCATCTGAAAAATATCTCAAAGAAAATAATAACATCAACAATAAATAGCTCAGTAGAATAAGTGCTTGCCTGGCAAGAGAAAAGGCCTGAGTTCAATCCCTCGTTCCACAAAAACAAACAAAACAAAACAAAAGTAATAAATGAAGTCTAACTTGTGTGTTGGAGTAGTTGTTCAAAGAAAATATTCATTCTTACATGGGTGACCTTTCATTTCTTAATCAGAGCCAGATACATCTTCGTATGTCATTACTTCATAGTCAACTCCAACGCGTTCAGTCATGCAAGTTGCAGCATTCCACACGTGCCCACCTACCGCCCACAGCCTCGTGTGCACGGCACCAGCCAGTGAGGCAGGGGACTCGCGAGAAGCTGAGTAGATTCAGGAAAGGCAGATAAAAGTATCTTCTAAAATTAAAATCAACCCAACTATACCCTCTATCTTACTTGATAAGAAATATGATTGAAATGTTTGTTTTATTTAAGGTAATGCTAATGCAAGGTGGGAAAACTGAAATTGATATTAATATATGTAAAATAGTATAGAAGGGTAAATCGTTTATCGAAAATAACGCACCTCAATGTGAGGGAGAGTTACACTGGATTAGCCTCATCCACCAAGTGAATGCACTTTGTCGTAACTCAGGTTCAGTAAAAAGTAGCTTTGGGGTGAAAAGCTTGTACATTAATATTTGAATAAAGCGATAAAATTTTAATAAAGTATAAGAAAAGAAAATTGGAAGTGAGGTAGGGAAAGAAGAAATGTATTCCAAATTCTCCAGAGTCTTAGGAATAGATACTTTTTCAGTATGTGCAGGAAAAATATTCAGAGTGTGAAGTTTTGGCCTTTCCAGAATCTCCTGGGACAGTAGACCAAGGCTAATGAAGAACTGTCCACCTCCTAGTTCTCTTTCCAGAGGACTATTGCTGATTGGGGTAGAGCTATGACCACATAGGTGCAGAGAGCAGGCGGAGTTACCACTTACGTTTTCAGTCATGCAAGTGGCAGGGTTCCACACATGCCCACCTACAGCCCACAGCTTCATGTGCTCGGGGCCAGCCAGTGAGGCAGGGGACTTGCGAGGTGCTGAGTAGATTCAGGAAAGGCATTTTCAATGGTCAGAGCTATGTGGAGGATGTGAGGGACTGACTCTATGAGAAACACAAGGAACTAAAGTCAATTATTACCACATGCCTGGTCACCTGAGAAGTTAAAGAAATCCTCCTACTAGACTGTGATGAAGTTTAAAGCATTCTCTTCATGAAGTCCTTATAGAATTCTCTATGAGCTAGCTTAATGTACTACATGTCACATCTTAATTGAGGGTCAGAGAAGACACCCTCAGTGTCTGAGTCAAAACCTGTGACCCAGAAAATTCTGGTGGGTCATCTAGTTCTGATTGTATCCTGCTAAATTACAAACAAAGATTTAATCACAATGAAAATCTATGAAGTACAAATCGAGTAACAGATGAGATTGTCTATTTTTTAAATAATCATTCAAATTGGTTAACAAAATACAAATCAATAAAATGTATGTTTTGTCGTAGGAGATTGGTGAATTTTACTAAAATGTTAATGATTATCTTAGTTGATCCAAGTTTAATGGAAATGAATTCTTTAAGATTATTCACTGCTGCAGAGTGGCAAGAATTCTCTCCGATAGACCAGGAAACTCATGTACATGAACACTGGGGATTAAAGTAAGTAAGAAAGAGCATTCACATGATGCACAAAAATATTCTAATTGAGCTCAGTTTACTCTGACTCACGAGCTCCTGAAAAGGGCGTCCAGTTGTTGGCAGTATCGTATGTGGAGAGAGAGGCACTTGCATGATGGGACAGCCCACTTCAGATATGCACAGTTCTTTATGTTCATTTGTACAAAAATGCAGGAAAAATCTGCCCCATTGTCTGAATGATATAGAAGCATTTTATTGGAGCATGGACACTCATTTGTTTATGCATTGTCTGTGGCTGCTTTGTAGAATTAAGGAATTTTGTGAGAGACTGTCTGACCTATAATGCCTAAAGTATTTATTTACTTATTTATTTTGGGGGAGGATCTACAGGGTGTTCATGGTCTCACTACTGGATAGAACTCCTAGTGGTCTGTTTACAGCCTGTTTACAGCCTCCCAAGAGCTGGGATTATAGGTGGGCAACACCACACCCAGTCTCAATTGTCATCTCATAGCACCGGGGGTGGGGTGGGGTGGGGGGGGTGGGGCTGACACAGCAGACCTGGGGATTGAATCCCCTGGTCCCTGCTCCTGCTTGCAGGCACTTTAATCCACTGAGCTATTCAGCCAGCTCTAACTAACGTATTCATTGACTGACCCTTTATTTATTTATTTATTTATTTATTTATTTTTAATTTTTGTTTTATTGAAGTACAAATATCAGTGAGATAGTTTTAAGATACCTTGACAAAATGGATTTGATAAATTAATACATTGCAAACTATTTTCATTATGTTTTGGTATCATAGAAAGTGCATACATGATATTATACTTACAGACATTATTACACCGTATGTCTCTTATCAGTAAATAAAGAGAGTGTAGCTGTTTGCCTATCTTATTTTTTATACCTGAATTACATCAAAGATTCAATAATTAATACTTTCTACCTTGATATTTTCCTAGTGGTTGTCTATAGTACTAGTAGCCGACATAATATCCTGTCCAACCAACATTAGTGCACATCTTGCCTCTCATAGGATTATGTAGAAGCACAGTGTTATCTATCCCAACTGTACTGTCCATACACACACATCATGATTCTTCCATTCTATATCCCTTCCTTGCTCTACACCTGTCAGAGATGGGCACTCCATTATCATTCGACTAATTTAGGTGCTTGAACTCGACAACACAATCCAACACAGTCCAACATTTCACAATAGTGAGTTATCCAAAGATATTGTCGACCATACCCATTTACAGCTCAACTTAATATTATGGCCCCGCGATGTATACTTCATTTTTATACTTTTCTGCTGGATGGTTAAGACTTATATAGCAACACATGTACTTTATATTCTTATATATAAGCAAGACTTATATAGCAACACATGTACTTTATATTTCTTATGAAGTCAGTGAAGTCCCCTCAAGGTTTTTCTTGTAGTCCTGTACCTTATTCTGTAGATCCTTTGTCTGTGTCATCCATGTGGATGAGTCACGGCCAATGCTTGACCAGTTTGCTATCTGTGGGAGCCTGAGAGAAAGTTTTCTCTCCATGTGACTCTCCCCAGGCATACTACAGAACTTCAAACTCTTTCCTCTGTGGCTCCATAATCTCCTTGTTCAGAAAATTTGGAGCTCAACTGAGTTTCATGATGTTGCAGTACAGGTTCTCCTATGTTCTGAGTCTTCGCTGACATTGAAAGGCTAGGGCCAAAATGTTGGCTGGCCTTGTGGCTCTTCTATTTCTCCAATTTTGATCTGTGAACTTAGGTTGTTAACCATCCAGAAGAAAAGCTGATTAGTATCCTGCAGCATATGCCATTCACTTTGCCTTATCTGAGTCAATTGATTTTAGTTGTTGTACTTTTCCATTTGTATTTCTGCTTTTCACTTCTTATACTAGGAAGACTATATGATATTTACACATGTGTGTCTCATTTATTTCACTTAAGAGTATATGTTCAAGTGGCATCCATTTCAATATAAATGCTTCAAGTTTATCATTCTTTATAGCTGAGTAATACTCCATTATATAGAAATACCACATCTTTTTCAACCATTCCTCATGTGATGGACATCTTGGTTGTTTCCAAGATTTTGCTATCACATATTGTGCTGCTATAAAGATAGGTACACATATATCACAATGACACAATGTTTCCAGATCTTTTGGGAAAATTCCCAGTAGGGGGACAGCCAGCTTGAATGGGATTTCTAGTCCTACTCTTTTGAGGAGTCTTCACACTGACCTCCAAATGGTTGTACCAGTCTACATTCCAACCAGCACTGGAGAAGTGTTCCCTTTTCTCCACAACCTCTCCAACATTTGTTGTTGGTTGATTTCCTTATGATAGCCATTCTTTCTGGAGTGAGATGGTATCTCAGTGTTGTTTTCATTTGCATTTCACAGATGACTGGCAATGTGGAGCATTTTTTCATATATTTATTTGCTTCTTTAATTTTGTCCTCTGAGAAGTGTGTATTCATCTCAGATGCCCATTTCTGAATTGGGTCTTTAAATTGAGGTCTTTAATTTTTTTATAGAAAAAAAATTATCAGTTCTATTTTTTAACACTAGGTTGCTTGAAAGTTTGTGAAAACTTTTACTTCTGAACAATATAGCTTCTTAACTAAGTCTTTCTAGACATTTAAAGCATAGGAAATAGTAAATTCCCATTGATGAAAATGTCTGTAAGTATAATATCACGTATGCACCTTCTATGATACCAAAACATTATAAAAACAGTTTGCAATGTATTAATTTATCAAATCCATCTTGTCAAGGTATCTTAAAAATATCTCATTGATATTTGTACTTCAATAAAATAAAAACAAAAATAAAACACATTAGAAAATGTGAAAATTTTCTCCTAAAACTGATTTCCCTAGTGTCTACAACCTGCTTGTGACTTAATAATTTTACTACACTTTTTTTATTAAGAACAAACCAGTTACATAATTTTTCATCAGTTCATTTTATGTTCCCCTCCAAAAACAAACATGCATACACAAGGAAATATGTAAAATGACCTTTAGTCCGGGAAATTCATCTTTACATATTTATACAAAAGAGTATGATAATTTTGTGATTAGGTTTTTTAATCCATACACTGTTTATATTAGGGAAATTTAAGTATATACAGGATAATCACATCTTACAAATTTTAAATTATATTTACATAAGTGAAATAATATTTTGAAATATAATTAATATATTTTTCAATTCTTGATCACAGTTTTTTTCCTTTCTTCTACTAAAAACATAGTATAAGGTGGATGCTTATTTCTCTAGGGATAAAATGAATCACCTTACAAAATGTTTAATTCTCCTATGAGTTTTAAAATAAAATTTCAAAATCCAACTGCTGAAGAAAGAGGCTGCAAATCAAAGCATATTTGGTATGTAAGAGCTGGGGAGTGAATGTAGAAAGCAATTTTGTTTTGAATTTCTTTGAGTTGTTGGATTAAAGGCTATACATTAGAGCCTTGTGGACTGAAAATCCCAAAGTCAGGAAGGACACACGGTAGACATATGCAAAACTCTATAGCTGTGCGCAAGCCAATTTAATTCTCACAAGTACTTGATTAATTTCTAGGAAAAAGCCTACACAGTATTGCCAGTTAGAGATAAAGAATTTGAGGCACAGAGGGTTTCACTTTGGGTGATGCTATATACACTGCTAATTAGTGGGACAGCTGATATTTTAATTCATGGCTTTTCCATGATCTAATTGCTTTTCTTGCACTGACAATAGCAAAATGATTTAGTCACTTGATGGCCGGAGAGAGGAGAATAATCAGAATTGGAAAGGAGATTGAGAGGCACCATGCTGGTCCATAAGAGAGGCTAAGCCTAGTTCTGCTTCCTATTGTATTTGGACCCTCAGAATACAACATTATGCATAAGAGGACATGCAAGTTTCTATTTCTGCTTGAAAAATTCTAGGCAAAAATCTACAAAATATACTCAGCTATACCAGTGATACCACATATCTCTATTTTGTTAGACAGCCTTAGTTTTTGCCTGCTAATATACTGCTATAATTATTAACAGCATACTTTTTCACTCTCAAAATCACTCCAACTCAGTAAGCATAGTGATTCCCTATTTATATTGTCCTGACAAAATGGAAATTTGGACTGAAAAATTCTCAATAAGCCCCTTTTCCCACATGCATCGAGCAACCTAGTATCAATAGTGCCTGTCAAAGTTCAAGAGGAAAGAAGGCTAAGACTGCAGCCCTGCCAGTCATTTTACTTTGTGGAGCAAGCCATTCTGTAACTGAATGACTTGAAGCTCTAGATATTGTAAATTAAGAGTGTAGTCTGGAGTCAGATGAATTTCCCCTCTTGTTTATAGCTCTCTGTCAGCTGCAGCATCAGTGAGGAGATTATACCTGGGAATGGCTGTTCTCAGATGGCCACGTCCACAAATCTGGCCATGCACCATGGTGGTTCACCTCTCCTGGCATGGGTCCTCATTCTCCAGCAGTCTGGTGGCTCATACAGTGTTCTCAGCAAGTGGAGGAGGAAAGAACACAAACCTGAGTATGCAAATGTTCCAGCCTCTGCTTTCCTCCATTCTGTTCAAAATCTGTGGAGCTCAGAATCAGTTAGTGAGGGAGACCCATTACAAGTGTCAAAGACGAATTGAGGTATATTAAAATATTTAGCAGGAGTAGTCTATGATTCATGAATTGTGAAGCACCAGACAGCAGGTGGTCTATGAATTTCTCCTCACAGGGATGTAAGGGAAAATCTTTGTAAGGTGAACAAGGAAACAAAGATCAAATCAACAGTAGCTTTATGTGGGAAACACCATGTCTTCTAGTGGAAGTTCCTCACTGCAGGTTAGTTTGTAGTTTCTGAATGAGCTTAAATTTCATTTTATAGTTTATAAGGAGTTGGTTTTCTTATTTATTTATGCAGGAACTCAGGGTACCAAAGCTGTCTTACCAAGTGCCCACTCAATTTTTTTAATACAGGACGTTGGGACACCAATAGAAGGAGAGGAAGAATTTGAAATCTTTAGCATGGAGGAGCTCAGTAACAAGGAAATAGATTCAAGTGTAGTCCTGTGGAGATGAACTTCTGAAAACGTTTAAACTTCTTACATAATGTATATCATTTCTCAGTAACTTATGGAGATCATTTATACACTTTATTTTTAAATAATCATTGATTAATTAATTTGGTACATCATCTTGCTACACAGCTGAGACTCAGTGATCGTCTTGTCTCAGCCTCTTTGGCACTGGGGTTACAGGTGTGCCTCATCACACTCAGTTTCCATAGCTGAGCCTCTGGTACCAGGGATTGAACCCAGGTAGGCACTTAGACCACTGAGCTATTTCCCTGGCCCCCTCCATGCACTTTAAATAAGCTCTAGATCACTTATGTTACCTAATGAATGTGAGTAGTACGTAAGAGTTGTATTGTTTAGGGAATAATAATGATAAGAAATAAATCTATACATGTTCTGTGTAGATACAGATTTACTTCTGGCTATTTACTGTCTGTGACTGAGTGAATGCAAATGTGGAACTTGTGATCAGGACAGCAAGGCAGAACTGTATGTAGCTTTCTGTGAAACACTGGAGGGGACAGAAAGCAGTTGGTTGTCTCATTCATGAAGAAAATTACTCGAAGCACTGAGAAGAGGGATGTTGCTCATACTACAGCCTAGATAGGTGTTCAACTACATGCAGGGTAATAACCTATCACCTGGATCACAGGGAGCTCTTGGGGAGGATGACCTTGCACTGCGTATGGTAAGAGGAGGTCAGGAGTGGGCGCATCAAGAACAGATACACTCATGTGCTATGTCTATGGAATTCTCTCTGCTAAGAGTTGAGATCACGTCAGAACTTGGGGCCTCTCACCAGGCAATCGGAACACAGAGACAGGGGAAAGAAAAAAGTGAAAGAAGTAAGACTTTAAAATCAGGGGAGTGATCTAATGCATGAAAGATTAAATGAAAAATATTTAACAAACCTGGAATAGATGACCCAAGTTTAATTTCCACTACAAATGCATAAAGGAAGATTAGTGAACAAGCTCATTAACAAGAAATAAATTCACATGTACCTGTAAATTGTCATGTTAAATTTTCAAGCAGGTATTTGTTTATACATATATGAAAGAACAAAAAGCAAGTGTATTCACTCAGATGTATTATTATTAATATTTAGGCCGTGAGCTTATGGACAGCATGTATTTTTCTTTAATTCTGATACGTTGTCTAGGTGTCTCAAACAAATGTAGATCAGTTTCCCTGTGAGAAAGGAAATTTAGTTTTAGGACAAATGTGTGTGTTCCTTCACTCATTCTGTACTCACTGAAGCTTGTTAAATTGAAAACTATTGCACCTCCAAGTGTTAATGAGCTCGTAAGTCATTTTGAGGTGAGTTACTCTTCAAAACTGCTGAAGTCACACCTCTACTATACTTGTATTCTATCTCTTGAAAAGGGAGGCCTGATTGGCCTTTCTGCAACCTAGTATAGCAGAATATGAAAAAAATGCTTGCTGTTTGCACAAATTCTCATAAATAATTAATTGAAATAGTCACACCTTAATAAATTAACTAACCTTTGAACCCACTCATTTCAACATGCAAGGCTTCAGTAGACAGGGCATAGTATCTCATGAAATTGTGGTGGAGTTCAAATTTAGCTCCATTCATTATCAGAGCTTTTTCTAGGTGCTGGCAACTAATTTTCAATCTAATTAGCTAATTGGAATTGGAAAAAAATGAAATATCAATTAAACTCTGAACTGTACTGGAGAAGCTTGAAGTGAACTAGGATTATAATGTCACACAAATGCCTCCAATTCCTGCCGTATAAAGCTCTTCCCATAATGTTAGAAAATCATATACAACATTGTATGGACCGAATAAAAATTACTGTAAATTTTAGATTTTAGGATAACTGATTTATATACATATATGAGCCTAGATACATACACCTGTGCATACAGACACACAAACTATGAGTGCACAAGTGGACAGAGAGAGAGAGAGAGAGGAAGAGAGAGAGAGAGAGAGAGAGAGAGAGAGAGAGAGAGAGAGAGAGAGAGACAGACAGACAGACAGACGGACAGAGACAGAGATAGAGATGAACAGAGAGATAGATGGAGAGACAGTGAGATAGACAAAGACAGACACAGAGAGAGACAGATTGGACTTTAAACTTGAATTTTCTACTGGGTTCTGTATTTATGTATTTTCTGGGATTTTCAGAAAAATTTGGCATTCTCTCCTTCCCATTTCTCCTAGATAATTCTACAAGGTTCAGATTTTATTTCTATTAAAACAGTGTAATAGTTATTGGCTATAAAATGAAGGATGCTGTTTTATGATAATAACATTTATAAAATATAACTAAGGATAAATAATGAGAATCATAAAAAGTGAAAGATAAAAATACCAAATGGTAAAGAAATGCTATATCTTTCAGAGATTAAAAACTTTAACATGCTTGTTAAGATGCTTTGTGTTTCAAGTAATGAAAATTCAATCTAGCTATGGTAGTTGTATGTGCCAACTTAACTGCAGGTTGCCCGTTTTCGATGGGTCTCAGGCTCCATAATTGCATGGAACAGTTATCACTATCTTTATCTCTGTCCATCTGCATATCATCTATCTATCTATCTATCTATCTATCATCTATCTATCTATCTATCTATCTATCCATCCATCCATCTATCATCTATCTATCTATCTATCTATCTATCTATCTATCATCTATCTATCTATCTATCTATCTATCTATCTATCTATCTATCTATCATCTATCTATCTATATATCATCTATCTATCTATCTATCTATCTATCTATCTATCTATCTATCTATCTACCTATCTATCATCTATCTATCTATCTATCTATCTATCTATCTATCTATCTATCTATCTATCTATCTTTCTATCTATCATCATCTATCATCACATCTATCCAACCGTCTAATTGATTCTGTGTCTCTGGAGAACATTTTTGGACACACCAACATAAGAATTAAAGGAATTTATTGGTTTAAGGACTAAGTAGTTCAGAGTTATGTTATATTTAGGGTTTGTAATACTTCAGCTTGATTGTATCAATATGATTTGCTTAGGAGCTGTGCAGGGGACTGAGCAGCAAAAGTCTGGTTGTGCCTGTGTGGGCCATGGAAACGTGCCCTTGGTGCTGTACCATGCCCATGTCCCTTCCTTTTCGGCACGATTCTTCTTGCAGGTTGCCATGTACCAAGCATCTTCTTTTTTCTTCCATGCATGACCATCTAGTTTTAAACTTTCAATGCCCTATGTTGTATAGTCAGTTTTATGGTTAAGATAGTTAACTGCGGAATAGTATATCTGCACACTTGCTAAAATTATCAGTAGCAATTTTAAGTACATGTTTCCTTGTAAATAACTAGCAAATTCACATGATTTTCCTATTAATTTGACACTGAACTCATGTCTTTTCATAGATGAATTTGGAGGTCATATCATCTTCCATGATATGTATGAATGAGTTAGGGTAGTTGTGGATACTAGAACAATAATCTGGGTAATAGATATGAAAAGGTGGTTTTCACTTGGAGTATTCAACCAAGTCCATTCAACTTATAGATATTCAATTTCTTTTTAAATTTCATCTGTGACCCAATGGTTGTTCTGTAAGTTGCTATTTAATTTCCATATATTTATGGAATTGTTGTGGTTTCTTCTGCCACTGATTTCCAATTTCAGTAAACTATGATAAGATAATACCTATGGGATACTTTTAGTTCTATAAACTAGTATGTGGTCTATTTTTGGGAATGTCTCATGTGCCATTGAGAAGAATATGCTATTTTGATGCTTTGTTATGGAACACTAAGTAGATATTTATTAAATCCATTTGCTCATAGGTTTGATTCAGTTCAGATTTTTTTATTGACTTTGTCTAGTTGATCAATGTGTTTATGACAGAATTGTGTTAATGTATCCCATTATAATTGTGTTAGTCATTATTTGATTTTTCATGTGCATTAATATTTGTTGTCCATAGTAGTGTGCTCTTGTATTTGGTGCATAGTATTTGGTTGTTTTCTCTTTTCTTTGGAATTTTCACTTAATGATAATGTAGTGACTTGCTTTATTCCTTTTAATCTGTCTTGGTTTGAAATTCACATTGTCTGTTACAGATTAACTACTCCTGCTTTTTTTCTGGGGTTCTCTCTCATGGAATACTGTTTTCTATCCTTTGACTTTCAGTGTATGAATGTTTGTTGAGTTAAATCCGTTTTTGACATGCAGCATATTGTTGGTTCTTGTTTCTTGATCCTTTCTTCCAGTCTATTTGTTGTCCATAGTAGTGTGCTCTTGTATTTGGTGCATAGTATTGGTGAATTGAGGACATTTACATTGATCATTATAACTGAGATATATTGGATTATCCTTTTCATAATAGTTTCTGCTATTGGTTCCTTGTGTTTACCGTCTTTAATTGCTTGTCGTGCTTGTTAGCTTCTTTCCACTGATATTCTTGAATTTGTGCAGATGGCTATATCTCTATATATTATCTTTCAGAACACATTGTATAGTTTGTTTGACATGAATTTCTTCAGTTTTCCTCTCTCATGGAAATATCCTATTTCTCTATTCCATTAATTCTTAAAGATAATTTTTCAAGGTGCATCAATCTGCAAGTTATTTTCTTTCACTAATGCTTCACTGCAAACTCTCTTTGATTCAATGATTTGTGTTGAAAAGTCTGCTACAATTCTGATAGGTTTTCCTTTACAGGTGCTTGGTTTCTTTTATGTAACAGCTTTTAATAATCTATTCTTATGCTGAATTTCTGAAATTTTTGATATTATATGACTTGGTGTAGATTTATTTTGTTTATGAGTACTCGGGGTTCTATATGCCTCACTTATCTGTATGTCAAATTCTTTTTCCATACGTGGGAAATTTTGTGCCATTTCTTCTCAAAGAAGATTTTTATGTTACTTGTGATGGTTCTTGATTTTTCATTGACTCCAATCAATCTTATATCTTTCTTTTTTCATCATATTGCAGCTGTTGTATTGGTGCTTTGTTGTCCCTTGTTATTTCAATAGATTTTTCTTTTTAGTTTTTAAAGAGAACAAACCATTAGAAATGATATAGAATTTCACTAAACAAAATAATAGGAAATCAACAATGTTATATTGAATGTTATTGTGTTCAAATTAGTTGTTCAGTTTATGAGATACAAGTATGCGAAATTGCTCAAAGAGGTTATAAAAAAATAAAAAGGAGAAAGAATTGAAGCATTAACTTCTCCTTTCAATAGAAGAGTAGGAATCAGCAATATAGTTATTTAAACTAATATATATATATATATATATATATATATATATATATATATATATATATATATATACATACATAAATATATCATTTTTATTTCCTCCTTTCCTTCTTTTTCTTTTTTCCTAATCTCAGTTTTCAGGTTCTTACACTAGTAAGGTAATGCAATGCTTATATAAGTGGGTCTAATTTATCTCACTTCTGAATATTATTATGGTTTGTATTTTGTGTTCCCACAAAACCTCATGCAGACATGGGGCAGACTTCTAGAGTTTGTGATTAATTCATGATCCAATGCTGGGATTATGAATGTAAGTGCTGCTGGGATTATGGGTGTAAATGCTGCTGGGATGATAGGTGTGAGCACTGCACCTACTCTGCGGCAGATAGTCTGAATGCAAGATAAGGGACAGTCTTGATCTCTGCTGCCATTTTGCCTTCTTTTTGCTCTTGTTGTTCTGCTGGTTTTTTTTTGCCACCATGAACTGTTGTCCTCTGCCTTGGAACCAGCTGTTATGGACAGAAACCTCCATAAAGTGTGAACTAAATAAACCTTTCCTTCCTTAATTTTGGGCGCCATATTGAGAATTAAAAATTTTGTCCTAGCAATGAGAGAAAAGTAACAGAGACAACTATGGTCAGTTGCATCCACTTACTTACTAAGCGTTCGAGAAATTCAAGTTAAAACAACACTGAGGTTTCATCTCACCCCAGAAATAGTGGCCATCATCAAGAAATCGATCAATAATAGATCTTTCTTTTTGTGATCAATAGCTGCAATCCTCTCTCCTAGAGCTGAAAATCCATCCTTACTTTCATTCATGTGGTTTTGTAAATTTTCCAATGGAATTTTTATTCTCAATCAAGCAGTAAAAAACAAATAACAGCAGCAACAAAAAATCAATACACATAAATAAAGAAAAAACATTCCTCTTGCGTCCCCTGTTCTGTAGTAGTGTGCAAGTCAGTGCTCTAATCCCATAATAGGATTAGTGCTGGATGGGATGTGAGGGTGATTTTGGCCTCTGGGTATGAGAGCTGTGACTAGTCTTTAGCCAGCAGCTTTGTGAATGGCCTAATGTGTCACATCACCCTTTGTCTCTGTGTTGCTCCTCCAGCTGCTGTGGGGCCCTCAGACAGAGCCTGCCAAGGCCTCTCCATTCTGTGTACAATTAGCCCTCCTTCACATTATATGCCTGCTTCCTTCCACTCCGCTGTTTCCTCGCAAGCTCTGCCCTCCTTATTCTGCACTGATGTTGCAAGTTGGTCTTATATAGGTTGTCACAGCTGGAAGGAGTGCTGCTTCCCGGCACAAGGGTGCTCGCACTGTTGCTTACAGAGTGGGAGAAGCGTTTGCATCCCATTTTTTGTCCTGGTGCGGACAGTTGCTAACCAGAGGGAATGTGACTTCCTGGCCCGAGGGTGATTTTTCTGCTGGTTACTGGTCTCAGGAAGTGCTAATTTTTCACTCTCTGTCCTGGCTGCTGTCCAAGTCTCTCATTTGTGCCACTGGTAGGGTATCAGGAATTGTGTTATTTCTCTAGCAATCCTCAAAGATATGTCCAGTCCTTAGCCTTGTTGTCATTTGAGTTTCCAGTTAGGGGCTACGATGATGCCCCCAGAAAAAGGAAAAGGAAAGAAAAGAAAAGAGAAAAGAAAGACATTGGTCCATGGGGGAGGGAGCATTCTCTCACCCCTGTGTGTATACTGGTGGAATTTGTTGCCAGGCTGCAGTGTCCTCTGAAATTAAAATAGGCCAGGAGTCTTATATTATAGGTCTATGCTGTGTGGATTGATTTGCACCCTGTATGTTCTTTTGGAGGGGTATTTCAGAAATGGTGGTTCCTATTCTAATCCCTCCAGCATGAAACACTGGCTTATCATTTTATACAGTACTATATTTATGTTTTTTTATTCTACAAGTCCTTTATTTCAGATTAATTTTTGTATAAGGGATATACATCCCTCCCTTTCTTCCAGTTCCTTGTGGTTGTAGTTGATATTCTCTGAAAAACTCCAATGTGAATCCTCCTTTATTCCACTTTATTCTTATGTGTGAATATTTAAGTACTTTTTTTATATGCAGCTCTGACTCTTAGTGATCCTCCTGTCTCAGCCTCCCCAACAATGAAATTACAGGCATGCCCCACCACACCAGGTTTAAGGGTATGCACTACATTCCTATCATTCCAGGGATAGCCTGGTGTTGTACCAAAGATCAAACTCAGGTTTTAGTGCTTGCCAGGAAGGTGCTTATGCTGGTGAGCTATCTCCTTATCCCTTAAGTACATTTTTATTCACTTTTCAGTGTCTAATAATCTTGATGATTCTATTTTTGAACAAATCTTTTATATAAGCTAAAACACTTCAATTTATATAAATGCTGGTGAAAATGAGTGGAATATAAGCACTGTAGAGAAAGGTACATGGGAGTTGCCTTTGGGTAGGTGTAGGTCAACACTATTTTGTATACCAATTATTAATTAGATATCTTTGATAATATTATAGAATAGCCCTAAACTAGCTTTAGAAATATCTCTCATAGATGTATAAGTAGAACTAAATAATCATAAAATCTAGGAGCATACAAACTTACATCAAGAGAAAAATAGTGAATTGTCATGCACTTTTATTGGTCAAGGTTCTCCAGAGAAACAAAATCAATATTTTATATATATAAATATGTAGAAATATATTTATAATTAAGAGTAAGTTCTTCCTGAACTAGAAGCAGAGGACTTTATTTTTTATTTTCTAAATACTTGTTTTTTATTATAGTGAATATATTCTCATCATCTCTACTATAGACCATCAGAGTTCACTTAGTTTTCATTTAGACATAATCTTTTTTTTTTTTTCCAGAGGAATTTATTTTTAAGGATAAATCTTCCTCAGGGGTAAGCTGAGGAATTAAGTGATGTGCTGTCTGCAAACTTCCAGGTCTGGAAAGCTGGAAACCTGATTCCAATCCAAGTTTAAGGGCTGAAACCTTAAAGTCCAGGTATGTAAGGTTAAGAGAAGTTTTGGATCTCAGAAGTTGTTGAGCTCAGCTCCAGGGCAACTCAACTGGAGATTTTAAATGTTCCTTATACCACCTTCAAGCGCTATTTAATGACCAAAGGATTGGATGATGTCCTCCCTCATAGATGAAGGTGATTTTAATTCGACTACATATGAAAAGGTTAATCTTCTCCAGAAACACTCTCTTAGACGTACACGTAAATAATGGTTTTAACTGGGTATGTGAGGATTCTTTAGCCCAATCAAATAAACCAATCTCTCTTCCCATTTTTCACTGTATCTAGTTATATATTGTGTATTTAATATGTGATATATATATATATATATTTAGATAGATGAATGATATATAGATAAATACATAGACTTTCCTCTTCTTTTCTTATCCTTCTCAATTTGTGTGCCACTTGGCATGAATTTTGTAACCTAATTATTTTTCTTAAATTAGGAACAGATGTTACTTGATTCAAGCCATGATTCAACTTCAACATTTTTAAAAAAAAATTTAAAGAGAGTGCAAAATAGTACTAAAACAGAAAAAAAATTACAAGTGGTACAGAATTTTACTTAACAAAGTAATATGAATTTCACAGTATTTATTGTAATATATAGTGTTATCTTCCAGTTATTCATATTACCAGATACATGCATGTAAAATTGGAAGAAGAAAGACAAAAGAAAGAAGTGTATTAGAAATTAAGAAGAGAGAAGCTAGCAAAATAGCTCAGTGGTCTAAAGCACTTGCTTAGGTAAGCTTAGGCAGGTGTAAGGGACTGCAGTTCGATCCCTGGCACCATATGTTGCACCAGCCTTGCTCTCATTGAAGGCCAGAAAAAAATCAAAATCAAAACTGAATAAAACAACAAGAACAGAAAACATATCTTGGGCCACCCAGATAGCTCAGTGGACCAAAACGCCTACTTAGGCAGAGCACAGAGGCTGGGGTTCAATCCCCAGCATGCCGTGCCCTCCCTGCCCACAAGACATACTGAGACATTGATGGAGAATGGGCATTGCAGTGCATGTCTATGATCCTAGCATTTGAGAGACTGAAAATTAGCAAGGATCACTACAAGTCCAATCCGGGTATTGATACTCTGTAGACTCTGCAAATCGTGTACTAAATACGTTTAAAAGAAAAGAATGAAGAAGAGAAAAAGTGCAATTGAAAAAAGGAGACAAAACAAATTATTATCATCTGTTCCTTTCCACAGACCAGTAGAAATGCACAGTACAGCTGTCCAAACCATCCTGCTTACATGTATAGACACATCTCTTTTCCCCACTCCTCCTGTCCTCAACTCAGAAACTCTTTCCTTTTGAATAAGTTAATTACCTTTCCCCAGGATCTATTGTACCTTTCAGATTCCGTTTTTCTTTCTTTCTTTCTTTCTTTCTTTCTTTCTTTCTTTCTTTCTTTCTTTCTTTCTTTCTTTCTTTCTTTCTTTCTTTCTTTCTTCCTTCCTTCCTTCCTTCCTTCCTTCCTTCCTTCCTTCCTTCCTTCCTTCCTTCCTTCCTTTCTTTCCATTTTTCTCTTTCAGGTTCTCACACCAAGGAGACAATGTGATGTTTGCACATGAGGGTCTGATTTATTTCACTGAAAGAGTATGCTCTCTACTTGAATCCATTCACCAACAGCAAACTCAAATTTAGTTCTGTTTTATAATACACCGTCATGTAAGTGTACATCTTCCTTATCCCTTCTTCCGTTGATGGGCATCTGTGTTGTTTCCAGTATTTAATTACGACAAATTATGCTTCTATAAACATATATATTGCTGTGGTAATAGGTTTTCAGTTTCTTCTGGAAAAATACCCAGAAGGAGAATAGTTGGCTTGAATGGGATCTCCAATCCTATATTTTTTCCCCTGATTTTTATGTAGTGGTATAGGATCTCACTACACAGCTCAGAGTCATAACGATCTTCCCATTTTCAGCTTCACCAGCATTGGGATTGCAGGTGTGTGCCACCATGCCTGAACTCGGTTACTGGATCAGCATTCCCCTTGGTTCGGACTGGCGAACCAGAATGCAGCAATGGAGATGAACCCTGGTCTCTGCATTTGACAAAGCAGTCACTCAGTCTGCTGAGCTAACTCCTCAGCCCTACAGTCCTAGCTTTTTAAGGAATCACCACACTGATTTCCAAAATGGTTGTACCAGTTTGCACTCCCAGCAACAGTGGAGAAGGGCTCCTTTATTCCACAGTCTCTCCAGTATTTGTTATTGGCTGACTTCTTAATGTTAGTCACTCTTTCTGGGGTGAGATGAAATCTGTGTTTTTTTCTTTAATTTGCATTTCTCAAAAGACAAATGTTGTTGAACATTTCTTTATATATTTACTTTTCACTTGTATATCTTCCTCTGAGAAATGTACACTCAACTTCAATATTTGATCTTTTTTCCTTCTAAGTTATCATAGAATCCCTCAGTCAGACTGATTTGCCACTGAAAGCAAACTCAGCACAAACCTTAAGTAGAAACCCGTCCTTATTTGCTCTTTCATACAAGGCCAACATTTCATTATTGTCTTTTGTGGAAACTTATTCTAGAATATGGGAGACACATAGAGGAGTATCTTGTCAATTCTAAGTGTGTGTGTGTGTGTGTGTGTGTGTGTGTTTTAAATACAAAGTGCAAAATTAGAGGCTACTATTGATGCTATGGCTATATATTATTAAGGGCCAGACTTAAGAGAAAATAATGATGTCTAAGTTGATTGAATGCAACCATTTTTTTTTTCCTTACAAGGGATAAAACAAGCAAAGACGGCCAAATGAAAATCAAGATGAAAACAGAGCCATAAATAAGAAAATCCCTGACCTAAACTACAATGATAGCAAGGAACATTTGGCTCCAGATTCATCATGTAAACATTTTAAGTCATAATTCCTGTTGGTACAGTAACAAATGAAGCTGAAAGATTGAAAATCTGTTACTCTTCTTTAACATATCAGTGAACTGAGATCACAGTTGAGAAGTTATCATATGAATTAGGAGACACTATGCTCATAAACTGACAAACTTCTGTAGCCTGAGTGGACAAATTTAAAAATGATTTCTCCTTGGAGTTTCACTAGTAAGGGAAAACTCACAGTTATGTGGGTTTTACTAGTAGGAACATCACCAAGTGCTCATGTTTTGGTCTACAAAATGTACTCATGTCTTTGGCGGGAGGAATGAAGTAAGCATTGGAAATAAACCTGGATCTTGCTGCAGCAACAAAATCTACTATCTAATGGAAGAAAACTTTATGAAATTCTTTCCCCACTTCTCAGACTTCTAGTCTGACAGTGCTTTATACTCTGCTTGTCTCACAAAAACACAGGGACAAAATGGTATTAAACCCTATAAAATTCATATCCAGGATCCCAAACCAATAAAGGACTGACTCTTGGTTAAAAATATTTTTTCTTTGATGTACTTTCCCACCACATCAACAGGAATGTGGTTTAATAACACTGAATTATAGCGACAAGACAGGAATTTTGAAGACTATAGTTAAGAATGAGTTCTTGGGCAGGCTCAAAATTGGGAGGGAATAAAAGGACTAAAAGAACTTGAAGAGTCCAACACACACACACACACACACAC